>JAGFPH010004479.1:45102-68215 GCA_018207615.1 Philaenus spumarius | reverse complement strand
AGCCTTGATTGCAATCTCATTATACTTTATTAAACTGAAGTTGTAACTACTGGGTTTTGTTTTGATTGCAACTGCAGCGAGGAAAGTAATTATAATTTATTATTATTATTGTTATTGCATAGTGTTAATGTAAATAAAACTGTAACTTCCCTGTATGCAAATAATACTTTACCACTAGCTTCTTCAGCAGCAATTTGATCATCGATTAGACAGTGTTGTATCAGTGTTAGACCAGTAAATGACATACCTAAACCACGTTTTTTTTCTTCTACAAGTAACGTTCATACGACGCCGTCATCCGTTCTTTGCCATTTAGAAACCTCTGATATAGATGCACGCCCTTTTGTACTAAAGTTTCATGTTGTAATTTACGCTAAATAGATTCCTCAATAAGAATAACGCCAATGTAAGCTATTAGTTTCCCGTTAGCTCAATCAAAACGTTATTTCTATGAGGCACACCTAGTTACGCTACAATGGTTTACAACTGTTAATGTGTTGAGTACAAACAAACAGCTGTTTGATAATCAATTAGTTCCGGATGCTTTGTGTTGGACACCTTCTACATACAACTTAGACGACCAAAGGTTACATAATTCTATTAATTTAATCACAATTTTGCACGAGAGAAAATTATTTTGTTTAGTTGAAATATTTTGCATTCGTTGGTCTCAGTTAAATTATTCAGATTTCTTAGTAAGTGAATACCTTCAATTACTAGTTGTAAAAAATACAGTCTCTTAATTCGAATACAAAAAAGTAAAAAACATTATCAATGAAGGTTTCAACATCTGAAGCGTTTTGAAATAAATCTTACCTTTATGCTTGTTATGATGAATTTAGATGGTTTTTCTTGATTTCCGACTTTAAAACCTTATATTTTTTTATTTTTCATTTTGGGTGCTCTGGGGCACCTTGCGCACTCCCGCGTCCGCCACTCCCGGCATTTATTCAAAGTTTTAAGTTTTTGAACAACTAATGCAAGGGTTTTACTAAACAACTAATTACTAAGCTTTTTTTAGTAAATATATATATATTTTACCTTAGTAAAATTATGCAAAACAGCCCCAGCCGGAGACCAGATATCTAGTCATATCCCGTCAGCTTGGAAGCGAGCCAACCACCATTTGTTTTACTTCCGCCCTCCTACCCTCAAACCACAGATATGATTAAATATCTGGTCTCCCTAGCCTAGATTCGAACTCGGCATCTCTTGATCAGAAAGACGCCTCGTTATCCACTAGACTTTCTTCATGAAAGAAAACTGACAAATTAACAAAACTTCAGTTACTTTACTATCGGTATAAATATTCCGTGTAAAGTAAAAGATAGTTTATCAGCACCATCTAGGAGCGGTTATAACAAAAATGTACCTTCATCAGCGCCATCTAGGAATGGTTATATGAAGCTTGCTTGGTTGCTCTTAAGTTTGAATCTGTATGATTTGTATGTGTGAGAAGTTTATAATAATAACTTAGATCAGTTCTTTTGTGCGCAGATAAAATTCTAAGAAAACCATATGGATCACGCGAATATAAAACTACGCTAAATTTAAACTCTTTTCATAGTGAGAGGTTGACCAAACATAACCAGTTTAAACCAGATTCAAAGTCAAGGACTTACTTATCAACAAACTACTGTATAAGCATATCGTCGGGTGCCTTAAGGCACCGTGCGCATGTGCGGTGAAAACGTCCGGTGCCCTAGGGCACCCGCTGCAGTGAACGTCTTAAGGCCCATTCTACACGAGTGTGAATCTCGCGATGTGATTCCCGCGTCGGGGCAACGCCATTGAATTATATTGGCGTTTATACACGAGTGGATTCACGTCGTGGGAGAACGCGGCACTAGGCGGGAGCACGGACGTCCGCGTCAATCCCGCCTCAGGAATCCCGCAGCACGAAAGGAAAAGAACATAGATCTCATAGCAGGATATCAGTTGCTTTTTCGTAAAGCAATCACTAAACTATGATCAAATCGCTGCAACTGTTAACTGCTCTTTACCTTAAATGCTCACTGCGATCACTGCTCACAGAAAATCGCTCTTAAAGCCCATCTCTAAACTTGACAGTGGATGAGAAGTGAGATGCCACCACCTGCCGCGCTCGGTTACACCGCTTCGTATAGAATGGCTGGAGAATTCCTGAGGCGGGATTAACGCGGACGTCCGTGCTCCCGCCTAGTGCCGCGTCCTACCGCGACGTGAATCCCACTCGTGTATTGACGCCAATTTAACTCAATGGTTCCTGTCGAGTGCGTCGCGAGATCACATCGCGAGATTCACGCTAGTATAGAATGGGTCTAAAAAAAGGACCTAAGTCATGTTACCTTTGCCTTCTCTCTATAAAATATTTTAAATTATTTACTATAAATTTACCGTTATTTGTTATTGCTGCTTTTTTTTTAATTGTTGTGTTTTAAAGTATGGAAGTAAACATTTCTGTGTCTTGTGTAAGTACTTTTGATTAAAAATGTAATTTATTTTTTATTAATCCTCCGTATAACTTAGCAAATGTAATAAATTACTAATTGTGATGGTTTTACTAGAATCGTAAACCTGAGAAAACTTTTAGCAACCCCTAGTGAAAATATTCCTAAACTAAATAGTAAACATACAGTTTGTTTACTAAAACGTGCGATAACTAATTCATATCAATCGAACATCACTTTGCTTCTACTTAATCTCGTAGCATCCGTTGTTTTTCCTACAATTAAAATAAATCAGCATATTTCTCACTGCGGGTTAACTCCAGATAGTGAGGAAGTGATTGTTGCAAATAATACACAACAATGAATATATTTTTATTAAGAGCATGAAACGTGGCAAATTAATACAATACACTGTAATATACTTTGTTTTTGCCTTAGGAGTAACGAAATATTTGATTTATGGTGCCAATATTAATTTAAGATAAATTATCAATTCCTATCATATTTTCAATCTAAAAATATTTCAATAAAAATAAATAATTTTTTTTAAACAAAGAGAACGACTTTCTTTGAATTACAAAGATATTTTTATTAAGTAAGCCAAACTAAAATTTTACAAAGGGAAAAATAGTTACTATATATATATTATTCAAAATAGTTAGATGTACAATAAATATATATAATTAGGTGTAAATATGTACTGTTATCGAAGGAATCCAACTATCGATTATAATAAGATTTAGGCCTGCAATGTAGTTTTGTTTTAGTAAGAATAAAATATCGTGTGTACAAAAATGCTAAGAATAAATTTGTACTAATTCTCAGTTCGTTTTATTTTGCCATTCATTTATCTATACATGAAAATACTTTTAAATTTATAGAATTTTCCGAAGAAATACATTTAGTTACAAGCTACACTAAACCGTTTCATACCGAGAACTGCCTATACAAATGCAAATTAGCAAACTACCTTTCTGTATAGGGAATTTTGTATACATTGTTGATGTAATATTTTTAATTTCAAAGTATAGATGCTCAAATTTGTTTCCAAACCATTACTATAATTAAGTGTTTCTATAATTTATTTTAGTATAATCATCAAAATCTCTTATTTCAGTCTCTATCTACATTAGTACATTATTTACATTGTTTAAGAAATGTGTCTAATTTTACTCGAAATTGGATAGACTACTTTATTGACTTGAAATAATTTAATTGTTTAAAAATTTCAAAATTATTGATACCAATATACCATTTACAATCTACCTTAATACACAGTATTTTTATGCATAGTTTTATGAACTTTGTTTTGTCAGTAAGTTAGAAGTTGTTATTTAAAACTATAAAATATATTACTTTTTCATTTTTCAATATTAATTTAGACTGAGAATAAATAAATATATTGATTTGACTGAAACAAATAAACATCAACGGTGGATAATTTATTATTTAAACCCGTATAATTCTTTTAACTTTTAAGAAATGGGCTTTGTGAATTTTAATTATTTTTTATAAAGTTTTGTGAAATGAATTGGATGAGTATTAAGGAATGTTTACTTTAGGTATTATTCAATCATATGACAGTTTATAGATGTTTGTTGCAATGGCTTAAATACAAATCTTATCTTCTAAAGCGAGAGATAATTGTCTGTCTGCTAAATGGATCTGGAATCTCTGTCTAAGGATTTTTGATTTCTTGATTTTATATGGAGCTTTTGGCCACGAGAAATCGATTGAAAATGGTCACCAGTCTGGGAAAATTCGTTTTCTACGTCTTTTTATTAGATTAAAAAGTGAAATTTGTCCATTTTAAACAATACAAAGCACAGCTGATGCAAATGTTTTCAATGTCATTACAATAGTCATCTGTTTTCTTTTAAACGAAGCACAGCTGATGCAAATGTTTTCAATGCCATTACAATAATCATCTGTTTTCTTTTAAACTGTATTTTATTAGAGGTAAGCCTAATGTTGTATCTATTTATAGTTACCCTTGCAACGAATACTTCTGCTAAATAAACATACCCTTTATTTAGTTGTTTAATGTTATAGGCCTAACCTAAACGATGTTCACGGAAATTTGCAATAATAGTTATTGACGTGAGCGAACTAGGCCCTGCTTATAATCGAGCTTTAGCTTGGTCTCCTGGTACTATGATATAACAAAAAGAAGCACCTAACGTATGCAGAAAAAGTAGCCTGGTTGATACAATAACTACTACCAACATACTATTCCTAAATGTTTATAACAAAATAACTGCAACAAACATATGTATAGCTTTATTGTAAACATTTAGATTTGTATATTTTCATTAAATCTAGATTATTGTGTTCTGAATGTGGTATAAGATAATAGCTTTCTATGATGTTAAGATTCTAAACAAACCGTCAGTGCTTAATGCTACATTTAATCCCATTTTAGTGTAATATCCTGCAAGTCTAATGAGACTAGCAATCAGTGCTATTCTGCCACTGCTACCTAGATAGCAATAATAAATACTCCTGTTGAAATTTATACAATTTGAATACATATCTAAGCAATGTATTGTATTTAAAAAAGTTAAGACGACTTATAAATTTTTGCAACGAAAACCTTTATAATTATTTATATAAATTAGCTACAAACTGTAATTTAGTTACTTTTAATAACGGACTTCACCTACCTTAGTTGTTTAAATGCGGTTGAAAAGTTTATCTAGGAACTGTAGTCAAACGTACAAATAAATATGAATTTGAAATAAATATATTTATTTAAACACACCCCAACATACGCCTTTACGCACATCCCAAACACTTCACGAAGCTATTATCCATACTAACAAATACTCATACTAAATACTAAACCCATTAAAAAGCTATACTATCCCTGAGTAACACGGGCTGAAATACATTATGAGAAAAACAAATTTTGTTTCACAATTTAAATATTTGTAAGTTGAATTAGGACATTAAAGCTGTATCGTCTAATAGTTGTGTATTCATGCTATTTATTTCTTGTTACCGTATAAACCTATAACAAATTAATGTATTAATTTAACTCGTATTGGTACAAATTATTTAAAATGAGCGGTTAAACAAGGTTTTTATCTTTGTTAAAAGCCTAGAAATCCAGCCGCTCCGATACTTGTTTGTCACTCTGTATATTCATTCTATAAGGAATGCATTAATCGCCAAATTACATGGTAACCAATTTGTACAAATGGAGTTTAATTTTATACGGTTTACACTGCAAATATACAAAGAAATATAAAAAATTTAAAAAATCGCTTTAGTTGAAAAATAACTGACGTTTTAGAATTACGCTATTCTATTTAAACGGGAGAACTTTTTGTAAAAACTCTCGTTTAATTTGGTAGAACCATTTACGTGGGCTAATAAAAAATATAAAAATTTTCAAGCCCAAACATTCCGATATTCAACAAAATATAAAATTTATCATTTCCTACTTCTAAGCTTGTTAAACAATACAAATTATAATTCACTATTTATTTATATAGGAATATTATTCCTAGAAGCTCGCCCTTACTTTGAGAGAACCAGTAAACGTAGGCTCATAATACATAATATACATTTGAAGCATAACCTTTCAATAGTTAACAAAAATTTTAAAAGTCTCATTTTATTACTTTAAATATATTAAATATTACAAAACACAGGCAAAACATCCTTAAAACCAACTCGTATGTACAACTAATAATTAATTTATGTTTAGTAAAATCTCATGACGTGATTTTAATAATAATTATTGTTATACAGATGACATAACATATAGTCAACTCTTAGGTACATCTAATAGCTCATTTATGTTTAATAAAATCTCATTACGGGCTTTTAATAATTATTAATATTATTTCACAGATGTCATAACATATAGTCAACTCGTATGTACAACTAATAGCTCATTTATGATTAGTAAAATCTCACTATGTGCTTTTAGTAATAATTATTATACAGAACATCAAGGTTTTGTTTAATTTGGTTGTACATTATTTAACAAATACATTTATTAAGTTATTACTAGCTGATCCCTGTGAATATTTCGCACTATACGTTGCTTTAATTTGATTGATTTGCGTATTAAATTACTCTTTCATATAGAATGTAAACAATCCACCTAACAGTTGCCATGTTAGTCAAACAGATTGTTAAGAGACCTTTCGTTAGAAATCATTCAAACTTTCATAAGAAAATTTATTTAACGAAAATATTAATTTTAATCTATTTTTTATTTTTCGTTAATAGTGGGGAACATAAGCTTTAAAATTATGTTTGAATTATGAATTGTTATGAAGATTTAACACGGATATGTTGTTGGCACAAAAAAAAATAAAACACTATAGATTACATTAGTTGTTAATTTTAACAAAAAAATAAGTTAATTAGTTTGGTTAGTAGTTTTTTATTAAAATAATTATTTCTGATTCAATTGCTAATAATTAATAATTTTGACTTCTTTACCTTCGACAAACTTTTTAATATGTATAGTGTATTATTTCTTTTTTTACGATCTATTTATAATTGTAAGGTACCGTCAAATTTGTTTACCTTGATTCTGCTTTTCAATACTAAAAATCAACGTAAATTTTTATAAAGTCAAACAATATTATTTAATTTACCAAACTATAAAGTAACACAGTTTATTTTATTTGTTGAAGTTTAATAATTAAACAAAAATGTGAAAAGGAAATTACGTTTTTACAGAAACATTATATTTGTAAATATATAAGTTTTAATATTTGGTTGGCTCCAAACCTTGTTCTTTAAGTAACTTTACTCTTCATTTAGTAAAAGTTGTTGAATTTTTCACCGCATTAACAGATTAAAACTATTTTATATCAATGTATTCGACATTAAACGAGAAAAATATATTAAAACAATACGAAATTTATTGAACAACATTGTATTACAACCAATTGAACATTGTATTACAACATTGTTATATTGAACCAACATCTTCCTACATTATAGGCCAGTCGGTAGGGGTAGTTTTAGACCAAAAGTTCCAGTAATTTGCAATACGGCATATTTTTTCGTTCGGCGATTGAAATTAGTTCGTGGGTCCTGTACTCCTAAAATCGAGAAACCCATTGATAAGACAAGTTGCTCTAGATGGGGTCATTTTCAAGATAACAAGCTGAGACTCAGCATAAATGTTTAAAATATATATTTTAACTCTTATGTAAAGTTTCAATTATATATATTAAAATTTAGCCAATTTATAATGAACCAACGCTTCATATACGAATGAGATTTCAACTTTTAGCGATTTCCCCTGCTGCAAAATACATACCTGCATTATCGAT
Organism: Philaenus spumarius; assembly: GCA_018207615.1. Lineage (NCBI taxonomy): Eukaryota > Metazoa > Arthropoda > Insecta > Hemiptera > Aphrophoridae > Philaenus > Philaenus spumarius. The sequence goes on along the minus strand of JAGFPH010004479.1, from coordinate 60,483 downwards.
GTTTTTCGAGACAAACCATTGCTCGGAGGAAAGAAATACATATGTCATTTTTTTATTGAAAAATACTTCCCCTACACGGTGGTATTTTTTATTTTCTTTATCTTTATCCCAGCTCGAAATATCAAGGAATATCGAAAATAAAATGTTTTTCGATTTTTTTTCGACTTTGGGAAATCGATAGACTGGTGAACTTTTTTTTATATTAACCTACATACTTTAAGGTACTTATAAAAAAAAATCTGCCGTATAGCAAATTACTGGTAGTTGTAACCTACACCGACTCGGCTATTACTCTGAAACGCTTATGTAGGTGTTGTAAATTTCCAATGAATACATGACGCTATTATCTATTCAAAACCGTTCCATATTGAGCAGTTCCTATTTACATGCAAATTTCAACCAAACCTCCCATGTATGTAGGCTTTGTATGCATTTCGATAGCTTTTATGAGAAAGATGCTGCAATTTGTTACTAAACTCTTTTCCTTAACAAGAAATACCCCTAATTTGAATACTGTAATAGTATTTTTTATATAAACCTGTATATTATTCACCTAGCATTTTAATAATAATTCAATTCTGGTTTTCAATAATACATTTTTATTATCACCAACTAAAAAGCAATTTTTACAGGCGTCCACGAAGAAACGATAAACAACTATTGTTGCTTCTTACGATAGTAAAACGAAAAAGTCCATAAACGTTAATATTAGGTCTGGTAACTCTTCTTTTAAAATCAGTCTGCCATTTGGATTTCTGTACAAAATAACTGATATCTCAAGGATTGCTAACCGATTAAGATGAAATTTCGCAAGTTACTAAGGACGCACGTGAGTTTGACACTGAACACTATGAGAAACAGCCGAAGCAGAGTGCATTGTACGGCAACCCCCATATTGGTAGTATTTTCAATATATAATGTATTGCGTGCTTCGCACGCCAACCCGCGTGCTTTGAATATTTTCAATACACAAAGCATTGCGTGCTTAGCACGCCAACCACGTATTTTGAGTATTTTTAACACACAGTGCATTGCGTGCTTCACTCGCCAACCCCCTTATTGGTAGTATTTTCAATACACAATGCATTGCGTGCTTCGCACGCCAACCCAGGTATTGGGAGAATTTTTAATACACAGTGCATTTAGTGCTTCGACGCGCGTGCTATGGAGGCACATGTTCGATCGCTTTAAAATATTAGTGATTATTACGTAGAAAGGTTCAAAAATAAAAAATAAAGTAATTTCTACTCATACAGGCTATAAATATAAAAAATAAAAGATCAGCTCCTAGCATACGAAATATAACATTTTCGTAGCAGTGAACGTGTTAAAGCCGTGAAAATAATTGACAATTGTCACTAAACTTATTAATCAAATATCAATTAAATTAAAATTTCATTTACGTTTGCTTATATAAAGCAATCTTGTATACTTATTTTATTTATTTATTTATTATTTACTTATTTTGATAATGTTTTTGCTGCCTAAAGTCTTTCCTTTAGTCCGGTTTACTTCAGTCTAGTGCAGACAGAAATTGATCACATAAATTAATTATACTAGTTAATATAACGCCAGTAATAAGGCACAAATATACAACGCAAGAATTGTTCCAGGTTCCATTTGGAGCCCTTAATTCAAAGCCTACAAATGTATTGAAGAAAAACTGATATTTAGCTCAAATATAATCTTCGACTCTTCAATTACGTTCGTTGATAGCGATCAGACCAATGGGGAGTGGGAGTGTTTACCAATGACACAACATTGACAAGTGGATGGGGTCCCATATCGATAGACTTATCATAGTTCTAGAACCACGTGCCAGTGCCAGGCGAATTACGGTGACGAATGTTTCTGTGTTTGTGTGTGTGTTTGAATGTTTTAACTCTGACATCACAATAGTGATTGATACCTGAGGATGGATGCTAGAGTAGTATATTTACAGAAAAGTGTCTCACTAGTTGGATAAATAAGGTATATAAACTTAATACTCTATATTAAAATCAGTGATCCGGAGACTATATCATAGTGAAAATACGTGCTAGACAAGCGAAATTAATCTCTACAGTCGGGAGCACGAAATAAGGCGGGTGAGAATTTTTGCGCTGTTGCCAGACATGGGACTGGCAAAGCGAGGAACGGTCGAGAATCGCTTTCTCTGCGCCAGGATATGGCAACACAGAGCGCTCAGAGTTGCCAGATCGTGGCGCAGAGCAAGCGATTCTCGACCGGTTCCTCGTTTTGCCAGTCCCATGTCTGGCAACAGCGCAAAAATTCTCACCCGCCTTATTTCGTGCTCCCGACTGTAAATATAAGAACATTAGAAATAAATGAACACCGAAAATATAAGATTTTTAAAATCATGTTTAAAGCAAAATGTTTCTTCGAAATTTGTTAGCTTAAAAATGAGCGACAACTCGATTTCTGACAACAAAGCTAAGGATATTGTCGAAAAATGTTGTTAAAAATTGAAATTTATCTTACTGCTGTTAAGTCGAATTAAATACAAATTTGTATAAAGCTTATTTAGAATTGTATTCCTGTCTTCATCCTGCCCAATATTTTAGAATTCATTAAACTTCAAATTAAGCAAATTGCTTAACTTAATTAATAACAACCAGAAGAATGAAACAATTTCTTGTAACCATACTTTTTATCCGAGAGTTGTAAGCAAATCTGGCATAACGTTTTCTACCAATAAGCCTAATTTATTAAATAAATTCATCAATCAATTGAAAGTTTCCTAAACCAAACAATAATTGGAATATAATCACTGAAATATTAAACACCAAAGCTTTAATAAGGACTTGGACAATGTTGATTCATGCAATTCAGCTAGGGTGATTGTCAACAATAAAATCAAGAAAACATTCACAGTCCTCCAATAAATTCCAATTATATACAATCAAAACACGATTTACAAACAGCTACAAACATTAGTTTAAAATTAAAGTCACATAATGCAGAGATAAAAAAATAAGATAAGAGGAACTCTGCTGTAATCATGTCCCCTGCCAAGTATCACAGACACGGAAGTTCATTGATGCATTCTTGGTTTAGCGGGTGGAAAAAATAGCCCATATAAAAAGAATTGAATATACTTTGCAGACCGTCTACAGTCGGACGATAAAGTAAACTCAATACTTTTTATATGGTCACTTTTCTGACACCCAGATGATGGTTCTTTCTATCCTATTATTGAGGGAGAAAATACCTCTTAAAGTTGTAACTGGATAAAAATTCTTTCACATCAATAAATTATAGTAAACAATTCTTTTTACAATTATTGTAATACCATATAATGCTAAAAAAGCATACAATCAATTATTGCTACATTGACTGAGCAATGACATACGGCAAACGGTTTTTGTTTTCCAATACTATGTTTTAAGTAGAATTTAAAATCTGTTAAAAACTCCTTTAAATATGGCTAATTGACCCGGTTTTACTTAAAGCATTAAACAAATTTTAATTCTGTCAGGAAAATGGGTTGAATTTGAATGCATATAATTATATAGAAAATTAATGCCTTCTTTACGAGAGAGTTTTATGTATAGCAAATTAACATTCGAATTTAAGCTTAAAAACCTAACCTCAGAGAGATTAGAAATTCCTTGAGTAATACTATTTTGAGAACATAGGAATGAACCTAAAAATATTTCTATCTAAAAGATGACTTATTATAAAAACAATCTCTTAGGCTCCAAGCTATTTAATTACTTATATAATGGTTTTTAGACGTATGATCCGATTTCTTTTCATAGTAAACTAGCTGACCCGTACGGCGTTGCCCGTGGTGGTTGGTATTTTCAGTCTTTTTAATGTAATTGTATTCTTTTTAAGTGTTCAGTCAGTGAGTGGTATTTGGCTTTTATATATATAGATCTCAAATAATAAAAGTTCTATTGTCATAATAATAAAAGATCTGAAATTATGATGTTAGTAACTTTGAACCCCCCAAACCCCTCCTAAAATTTCGAAATTTTTCAAACCCTTTCTTAGTGAGCACCCATGGCCCTAGAGGAAGCTACATACCAAATTTCATTCCAATCCGTTCCGTAGTTTTGATGAAATCGTGATTTAATAACTTTGATCCCCCCAAAACCCCCCTAAAATTTCGAATTTTTTCAAACCCTTTCTTAGTAAGCATCTATGGCCCTAGAGGAAGCTACATACCAAATTTCATTCCAATCCGTTCTGTGGTTTTGAAGAAATCGTGATTTAATAACTTTGATCCCCCCCAAAACCCCCTAAAATTTCAAATTTTTTCAAACCCTTTCTTAGTGAGCACCTATGGCCCTAGAGGAAGCGACATACCAAATTTCATTTCAATCCGTTCTGTAGTTTTTGAGAAATCGTGATGAGTGAGTCAGTGAGTCAGTGGGTTTTCGCTTTTATATATATAGATGAATACAGTTTTAGTAATCAGCAAGGATTTTTATAACACCATCTCTAATAATGGGAACTGAGGTTTCTCTTGAGCCGTTATTAAATCACACGTTGAATTATTTGCAAAACTAGAGGAATAAGTATTATCTTCAGTATTATTGCTATCAAGTGCTTTGTTGAATTTTTGGTTAAATATACCTACAACAATTTAAATATAGTTTTTATTACAAAACTATAAACTACTTACATGACCTTACTATGGTCCGTCACAATCATTACTTGTATTGGTTTGTTGGATATCTTGTTTCAAATTCTGTAATGTCATTCTCAGATCACTTAACACACCATACCTTTTAGTAGTTACACAGTGTTAAAATTCAACAATTCTAATATTAAAAGACATTGTGAAATAGGTGTGTGGCGTTAACAAGTGGTTTGCGTGCGAAACACGCAGAGGACTCTTTTACTAATTCATAAACTAAAGGCTTATACAAATAGTTTCATTGTTGTAGTACAATTCTATTACAAACTGCTTGTTTTCATTCTAACAATTTACTTCATCGAAATATCTACAATTCTCAGAGCTATTCATAATTCAATTTACAGTTCAAACAATCTCTTTGTCGGTATTTATATTAATATTACTTCTTAGACGACATGACTGGATTAATATTATTTTCATCACACTGTATGCAAATTAATAGTTTTAAATTACAGCTGTGAATATTGAAAGTGATATTTTCACGGTCTTGTCCGAGAAAGATAGCTGAGATTTGTCCTATACTGCTATGTAGTTATGCATTCTAACAACAGTTGTGATAGTAGCATGTTGCTTCTATCAGCACTAGTCATGTATTTGAAATCAGCTGCGAATATTAATTTAACTAGCAGTATCGACAATGCAAACACTATTGTTCTCATTATTTTTAGCAGCTGAAAGCAATGCAATGGAAACTCAACAGCCACACACATTTCAGATACTACAGAATAAATTTCCCAACAAATTAACAAACATAAGTAACAATGAAAAATGCAATGTACTAAACTTTCAATCATAAGAAAATTGTCAAGTTTAATGTACATAAATTATATAATGTAATGTTTGCAAATGTTCGGATGAAAAAGTAGAATTTTTTAGGGTAAATACTTTCTGTTGATAAATTACACTTTTATTATTATTATTATTTTCAGTGTTATGAAAAGTATCGATAATAACTTGTACTTAAAGTGTTATTCCGGTGCTTGATCGAATTTCCTCAAAATAGTATATTTTACTACACACACTTTTTGTAAATAAAACTCAGTCAATTATAAGAACGTTACATGTACAAACCGCAAACAAACTAAAGTTGTTTAGTTCTGACAACAGAAATTTACTTATAATCGTCAAGAAGCTTCACTGTACCACTTAAAGAAATGGTTCGGTAGAAATGAGACACAAGCAAACAACTGACTTTAACCCTGTCGATCGGCCACCTGATAATTTAACCTGTGAGCTTTATTTAACTTACTATTAAGCCAACAAGAAAAATAACAATCAGAATAATTATACAGTGTGATTGAAAAGTCCCGGAACGGTGTAATATATTTTTTACCATTATAGATAAAGTAATGAGACTTGGTATATCAATAATAGCCATAAATTTCTACTATTTTAAGGTATTATCACTTTTTTATCCCTTAAGGGGGACGGCCCACGAGGAGTCAGACAAAATTCTTAAATAGCAGCATAGGTCGAGTTTGGTATCAAATTAAAGTTCTTAGTTAGTAGAACACATTGCCGCAAACCGGACTTCGAAAGGTCCACTCTAACCAAAATGGCGGCCCTAAACGTGTTGAAATAAATTGACATAAAGTTGCTAATATCTCGAAAAGGAAGAACTTTTAGAAAAAATTTCAAGAGACAAAAATGTTTATTTCAAAGTGCTTGACCTAAACAAAGTGCTCCCGAATCGATTTCGTAAATTTTATTTTTACTCCTTCATCTTAGAAAATTAAAAAAAAAAAAAGCGTAAGCAGCAATGCCGCATTACTATAGCCGAATTTTTACCACGGAATAACTAAGTTTAAAACAAGTAAATTTAATAGTTATTTATTTTATTCATATTTCATGCAAGAGAAACAACAACACATTACACAGGATTATAGTACATTTAATTGTCTTTTGAATGGTAAAACTCACAATATGTACTCGGGCTTATGATTGGGCGAAAATGTGCAATTATCGTACACGAATAGTGAAAAAGTCAATTATCGGGATCTTTATATGAGTTTTGTTCCTTGTTCCGGGAGGTGTACCTAAAACACCTTTACACAGGATTATAGTAAATTTAATTGTCTTTCGAATGGTATAACTTACAATATGTACTTGGGCTTATGAGTGGGCGAAAATGCGCAATTAACGTACAAGAATAGTAAAAAAGTCGATTATTGGGATCTTTATATGAGTTTTGTTCCTTGTTCCAGGAGGTGTACCTAAAACACCTTTACACAAGGTTATAGTAAATTTAATTGCCTTTCGACTCATATAACTCACAAATTGAACTTGGGCTTATGAGAGGGAGATATCATGCAATGTCCTCGCTTTAACTTTGCCATTTTGGGTTTACTACAAATAGGCCGCCATTTTGTTTCAATTCAAAAAATAAAAATATATGTACCTTTCAAATCCTACAAGGACCCTTTCACAAAAAAATCATCATTTTTGAAGCATATTTACTACCTTTTAGCAAGGTTGGTAATAAACTACCCCTCAAATTCCTACCCAAAAACGAAAAAACTGTATAACTCCGCCATTTTGAAACGGATCGAAAAACAAAAAAAGTGCCTTTTGAAGAATCGCACTAAGGCCCTTTGACCAAAAAATCAGAAATTTTTAAGCATTTTTACTACCCCTTAAAAATCCGGGAATAAAACATATTTATATATATATATATATAAAGTAATGATTTTTGGGTATAGTCTCCAAATGGTCTGAAACGGATAGAAACAAAATTTTAGCCTTCTCCGACCAACCGTTTTCAAGTTGGGTCGAGTGTAATAGCTCTTATTTTCTTCGAAAATTCGGCTAAAAATTACGAAATTGATTTGGGAGCACTTAGTTTAGGTCAAGCACTTTGAAATAAACATTTTTTGTCTCTTGAAATTTTTTCTAAAAATTCTTCCTTTTCGAGATATTAGCAACTTTATGTCAATTTATTTCAACATTTTTAGGGCCGCCATTTTGGTTAGAGTGGACCTTTCGAAGTCCGGTTTGCGGCAATGTGTTCTACTAACTAAGACCTTTAATTTGATACAAAACTCGACCTATGCTGCTATTTAAGAATTTTGTCTGACTCCTCGTGGGCCGTCCTCCTTAAGGGATAAAAAAGTGATAATACCTTAAAAGAGTAGACATTTATGGCTATTATTGATATACCAAGTCTCATTACTTTATCTATAACAGTAAAAAATATATTACACCATTCCGGGACTTTTCAATCACACTGTATATATATTAAAACAACATCATTTATAAAATTACTATTTAAAATAAAAAATTTTCTATGCCTACCTAACTAAGATATTTGGTAAATAATGTAGTCTACAATTATTATAAGGAAAAATTTATTACATTAAAATATGCATTATCACAACATTTATTTTATTCAAATTAATCTCAATTTTTCTAAAATTTGTTTAAATTTTGTTTAGAAGCGTAACGCAATACTACGTATAAATACAGTATTTCAAAATTCTAATTTGCGTAAAAACGCAATGATAACAATATTCTATGAAGTTGGGATATTAATAATCGCCTTTTATTAAAATCTTTGATACCAATAACGCAATAACATTTTTTACTGTATTGTGCTATTAGTTCTAGAAATATAAATCAGTTTAGATTCCGTAATTTAACGAATTGTTGACGATTTATTTAAGTTAATCCACTACTGTCAGATTTGTACATGCTAAATAATAGCTTTAAACGTTTAATAAATTAATTGCAATCAATTATTACAATAATTAACTATTGTTTTGATGTGGTTAACCTTACAAATTATTACTGAATAATCCATTCAAAATAATATTGCTGTCAGATAGGATATAGAATAGCTACACTAAAGGTTTTTGAAAAATTGTTTGTGTGTAAAAAAGAGACAAAAGTATTATGATTAACAAAAATAGGTAATTAATTATATTTTTCTAATATTTTGCTTTCTCTAGCAGAGTCTTCTGTCTAAGTCATTGGTATTTGTTTTCAGAAATTGAACCACATATTTATTATATTTAAAAAAAATGTTATTGTTTAAATAAAGTCTATATATTTCTCAGTTCTTACCTTAGATCTAACCGACATCTACAATGAAAATTAAAGGATCAGTTAACTATTACAATTTTTATATCATTCGGATAGGCGTTTCAAAGCATTAAGTATTACTTCGAAACATGTAATTAAAAGTGAAGGAGTAAAGAAAATAACAATTTGAAGTCACAGGACGGACCTTATAAGGTAATTAATTTTTATAAGTTAGTTAAATTATTTGTTAACAATGAATTTTTGTTTTTAAATTAATTTAATCATGTAGGCTACAAAATAATTTTCTTAAAACCCTTCTTTTTCAGCACTTCACAATACCACTGGCCTGCAATCAACTTAAGATTAAAAACGTTACTATATGAATGGCAAACTATACATAATAATTTGAGTAGGCCAAAATGTAACACAATGTAACACAATAGCAGTGTATTTATTTTAGAATAGCTTGTTTCATTAAAACGGTGCCTTAAAGAAAATATAATAAATAAAAATGCATGATAAATAAGATTTTTTTATTTCTGCTAAAAAGTATGAAATATTTCCTTTGAAAATAAGGCGTATATAATATAGCCAGAAAAATATTTTCTTATTAAAATTTAACTTACTATTTTCCTTAGTAAAGAGTTTTTTAGTTAAATCTAGCAGTTAGATAGTTAAATATGCAGCTCCAAATATGAGGTTCACCGATTGTAAGAAAGTTATGTTGCTAGAATCCGTGAAGATCTTCTAGACATATTGTAATAATTAATGATATATTAATTGCGAAAATAATAACGTAGACACAAATAAAGAAGCTAAAGGTTTTATTGGATTTTCTGTAAAATGTACAATATCTTTAAACTCGTATTTTAATGTTTAGTGATAATTCTAGTGTTGCCGATTAGTTTCTGTAAATATATTATACCTTATATCGTAGACTGATCTTAAAATAAGGTGTTGTAAATTGCATTCACTATTAGATCAGTTACACGATGCTAGTAACAAGTTTGTCTCCTAAACAGAATATTTAATCATTTTACTTCTTATACGGTGATTATTTACTGCGATAGATATGCCCTTTAATTTACAAACATCTATGAAAGAAAGTGTAAATGTTTTACTAATAAAACTCGACGGATTTATAAATTAACTTAATTAAGTTCCAGTGCAGTAAAACTGTCAGTGGCAATTATCATAAGAAGTAATGAATTGGCTTCGCCCAAAGTGTCAAGTTCAGATTCAAGTTATTAAGTACAGATTCATATTCCACAGTTATACTCACACTGGACCAATGAAATACTGTGTAGGGAAAATAAAACTAAAACTATTTTATAAATGCGCTTTCCACGAATATTGGATAGAAAAACATTTTAGATTTAGTAAAATAATATAATATTAAAAATAAAGTTTCTTACCTTCTTTTCTTCCGTCACGTGACCTCTTCTTTATGTTCGTTAGTGATGCGTTTCGGGACTTTTATCCCATCATCAGACACAAAATTACTCAATCGAGGTCGTCATACATTAAAATTAAATTACACAAAACACACATAGCACATTTCACGTTTAGGTGTACACCTTCTGGCGACCGGCCGGCAAATTGTCAGTCTGTTGTCTCGCGCACTCTGAACCTGTTCTTACCGCGGGCTTTTTGGATTCTTATCGCCGTATCACATAACGTATTCGAGTCAAAACTCAGCTGGTAGTTTAATAATTGGTGTTCGCCGTTTACATCTTTAGATTTGAACGCCTTATAGATCTCGTACTCCTCGACTGCGTTCATATATCTCCCTTTGGTACATATTTTAATTGGTTTCAGGTTATTTTCCAGGCTCGTGTAACTATGGTTTTCGTCAATTAGATGGCGGGCAAAATTCGATTTGTTGCCTGACATTGATCTTTTTGGCAAGTGTTCTTTAAATCGAGTCTTGAATGTTCTCCCGGTTTGGCCTATGTAAACCTTTTCGAAATCGTCGCAAGTCAATCTATACACACCTGTTTGGTCTTCTATAAAGAATAGGTCACGTGACGGAAGAAAAGAAGGTAAGAAACTTTATTTTTAGTAAATCAGTGACCTGGATACTGAAAATGAATTCATAATATAATATATTTGAAATCAAATTTTATTTAAATCAATATTTACATTCAATTGATAATACAACATGTAAATGGAACAAACAAGTATGCATTGATAGCACTGGAATTAATATTTTTTGAACGGAAAATTATATTATATGTGTATTTGCACCTCCAAAATTTTGTATTGTTTTCGAACTTACCTAACATTTTTATAGATAGAAAAAGGTTTAATTTTAGTTGCTAATTTAATACTAAAAATGTATTTAACTTCAATTTAATGTGTAACTATGAAAGTTGTAGTGAAGATAGTTTAGCCGACGTCCGGACTTACTGACATAACCAGTGTTGCTGCAGCTTATATCTAACATGAAGGAAACTCATTTTTAACTCGAAAAAATTCAAAGATTAGAATTATTTAATAAGGTTAAATACCTAATATCACAGTTAATATTAATGAAACATCATATTGGTTCTAATGGCACGCAGTCATCTTATGATCAAAACCGGTTCCAATATGATTTTAAAGGACTCTTTGGACGTAATGTCAGGTACCTAACGTATCATGATAAATTAAAGTTAGTTATTTTATAGTGCATTGTTACAACATATATTACATGGTAATTGATTGTAGGATTTGGTATTTTTTTCAAAAATCAATATTTTACGTATTCCAAGATTCCTTAACTCCATTCCCCTGGTAGAGTTTTACATTTTGGAACGTTTACTAAATTCAAATGTAAAAATAAGAAAACATTTAAAATGTTTGGCTTTTTAACTTAATTAACTATGTGAATAGAAAGTGAAAGGATAATAAAATATACAGACATGGTTGTAGTTTTGTTCAATCGAACTTTTACGTCTTTGAAATAATCGATTAATTTAACATTTAATTTCATAATATGTTAATCTTGGTTTGAGACATAAGTTTATTTTCCTATTCAAGCATAGTAATGAAATGCAATTTATTTTTCGCGAAAACACTAAAAAATGTACGCAACTTAATGTGAGAGTCCTACGTCTTTCCTTTTTAAAAATGTGTGTAATAATACTAGGCTAAACCGATTTGAACCTCTTTTTATTAGAAAATATAACTGTCCAATATATCACAAAGATCGTATTAATGATTATTTAATGATTTTTACTTTCTCACTATACTATAGTATAGAGAAAGTATAGTGATCGCAAAAAAAATCGATGTTGAGATTTTTGTGGAAATATCCGTTTTGGGACCCCCTGAGTCCAAAAAAGTGGTTTTACAAAATGTCTGTCTGTATGTCTGTATGTCTGTATGTCTGTATGTATGTATGTCTGTATGTATGTCTGTATGTAGACAAAGCTAGAGAGAAAACTATTCGATCGATTTCAACCAAATTTGCACCAGACATGTCCAGTACGCCTGTATAGATGCACGAAAAAGGGTTTTGAACAATTTTGAAAAACAACCCCCTTTTTGGCCAAAAAACCCCCAAAAATACAGTTATTATTTTTTTATAAAAAAACGGCTCTAACGATTTTGATAAAATTTTGCTTATTTGTAGCCTTTAATGTGCCCTACGATATACAGAAACCCGCATCTTTCTAAAAATTCTCGTTTAGTTAATAATAATAATAACTGATTTTTGGGGGTTTTTTGGCCATAAAGGGGGTTGATTTTCAACATTTTTCAAAACTTTTTTACGTGCATCTATAAAGACCTAATTGACGTGTTTGGTGCAAATTTGTTCGAAATCGATCGAATAGTTTTCTCTCTAGCTAATAATAATAATATTTATTAGTTAATCGCCTACTTTAATAAAAGTATACAAAGCTAGAGAGAAAACTATTCGATCGATTTCAACCAAATTTGCACCAGACATGTCCAGTACGCCTGTATAGATGCACGAAAAAGGGTTTTGAACAATTTTGAAAAACAACCCCCTTTTTGGCCAAAAAACACCCAAAAAATCAGTTATTATTTTTTTATTAAAAAACGGCTCTAACGATTTTGATAAAATTTGGCTTATTTGTAGCCTTTAATGTGCCCTACCATATACAGAAACCCGCATCTTTGTAAAAATTCTCGTTTAGCTAATAATAATAATAATAATAACTGCTTTTGGGGGTTTTTTGGCCATAAAGAGGGTTGTTTAAAAAAAAAAATTCAAAACCATTTTACGTGCATCTATGAAGACCTAATTGACGTGTTTGGTGCAAATTTTTTCGAAATCGATCGAATAGTATTCTCTCTAGATAATAATAATAATAATAATAATATTTATTAGTTAATCTCCAACTTTAATAAAAAAAAAACACTCCTACCCCACCCTACAAGTCACAGTGAATCTGTTTAGTAATTTAAATGTATTTGTGAGAAAGTATGTGAAAGTTCCTGGTACCGTTTATTTAGTTTACTTATAAACACAGGCAATAATGTACTGTGTCAGTTTTTGTAAAACTACTTATTGGTTTTTCAGACATACTAAACATGTACTCCTATACAAGCCACCAGGCGTGTACGTTTATTAATTCAATACTTAACATGGCGGCTTTTCAAATATTAACTGTTTAGGTAACAGATTATGCATTATTAAAAACAATCAATTTTTCATATTATGCTTTGTGGTTTAAATTTCTACTACCAAAACTAATGCCCTCTATAACTATTAAATAATAAAACTTAACCCTAATGAAACTTATTTTAAATACAGCAAACACTAATTAGAGAATACCATTGTGTATAATGAGGGTGGTTAATTGCCGAACCTAAGAGGATTAGGTGAACCAGGCGCCTGTAATTTACTTTATAAATCATCTTCCGCCCTAATGATACTGCAAGTGTCTTAATTTACAACATCATTAAAACTTTTAACCACACATACCGGCCAGATTTGTTTAGTTATTTCACCTAAACTTCCACAAACAAACCAGGGTTTGATGATATGACCTATTTAAACTTAATCTACTTTTTTAGAAATCGTACGACGAATATTCAAAATTACAGTCAATAAACATTATGAGAAAGTTATGATGGCGTATTACTATTTAGGGTTATATAATATAATTATTAAAGTAATATAATAAAAGACAAACTTTACATAAATTAATTCTAGGGATAGAAATAACCAATTGGTAAAATTTCACAGTTATAATTTATTACTGAGCAACATATGTTTCACCGTTAGGCATCATCAGGCTACTAAATTGAAATACAGCAAGTATCTTAAAACTAAAATACAAACAAAAGTAGAAGGAGTGGGAGTGACAATGAAAATGACCAGGGAGGGCAATGGAATGTGGCCTAGGTAAACACTGCAAGGGTAAGGTGTGGTTACATAATGGGTTTTAACAAGGGGGATGTATTGAGAAAAATTTGGTCATTTAAGTTATACTTATAAGTATGATTTTTAAAAACAGATCTATTAATTTCCAGACATTCTAGGTTATTTAATTTAGTACTTTTTTCTTCCATATTTAATAATTTTACATTTATTTTTGGGTTAAATGTATGTCCAGTTTCCAGTAAATGATTGGCAAAATTGGAATTAGATTTACCATACTTCCAGCTACTAATGTGTTCCTTAATTCTTTTATTAATGGATCTACCTGATTGTCCTACATATTCACAACTACAATCTCCACATGAAATTTTGTATACTCCGCTATTGTCTAATCTTTCCCTTTTGTCTTTGTTATTTATTTCTATCCCTATTATGGAGTTTCACCAAGTACCAACTGTTTTTACTTTAAATTCAATTAAATTAATTCTATTAAATATAATGAAAGTAACAAATTTTACTCTAGGCAAAGCTTACACTTTAGTTGATAACATTAGTTTAATTTTATATTTTAGTATTGATACAGTTTGCGGAGTGAAACACAAAATTCATACAGTTTCCTGAATTATTAAAGACACTTTATTATAATAAATATATGTACAGAGTGGTGCTAAAGTGTGACCACCCATAAATAATTTAAAAATTGTTGCACATATCAATTCCGTAATTTAAGAAACCTATTCAATTAAAAAAAAATATTATGATTTAAAAAAATCTATCAGCCATCTTGGATCCGCCATCTTGAATGTAACTTTGTTTTTTTTATTCGAATTGTGGTCATGTGATACATCATTTCTATGTATAATTTCAAGAGAAAATCAACGGTGAAATTTGCACTTCAATATCTTTAACCGATAAAAAATTTCTTTAAATACCAACAAAACCGTGTTTTCCGATTTTTCCACATTTTGCTGTACTGCTTTTTTGTAAATATATATTTATATTTTAATTACTATTTATTTTTGATTCGAAATATTGTGTTCTCATTGCTAATGGATACTTGTTTCTTTTTCTTTATTTCTTTCTGAGAAATTACATTACAATCTTGATTAACATAGTTTTTCTTTAAAGTTGAATTATAAATATAGTTGGATTCTCTCATACAAGTAAATTCTTACCTGTAATAAATTTGTGAAAATAGTTTTGTTATGTCAGCAGATTACAACCAGCCAGTTAGTGTATCTAATGGTGCAGCACATTTACCAAAAGCTTTGTCAATTGCACCATTCAAGTATTCAGCCGTACTAAGATATATAGAAAAAAATACATAGTAACCGCATCCATAACCGCGCAATAAATGTAACCACGTAATAAACGTAACCAT
>JAGFPH010004479.1:25877-43456 GCA_018207615.1 Philaenus spumarius | reverse complement strand
TGTCTGATAATGGGTTAATAAGCCCAAAACGCGTCACAATTTACAAAAGTGAGGTCACTTGACGGAAAAACGATAAGGTAAGAAACTTTAATTCAATATAATTAGTGACCTGGATACCAATAAAATGTATTCATTATAGATCTAGCTAGAGCGCTGTTAAGACACCGTCTGCTTCGTCAGGCTTGTATTACAACATTCACGAGTAACACACACACAATCCGAGTAAAAGTCATCTTTAATATAAAATAATAAAAATGTTTGTGGCCAGGATACAAATTAATTGAATAACATTCTTCTGAGGCTAAATACTATCGTAAGAAATAATATTAATACATACCTACTGCATTTGTTTTTCTTAAAAGAGATATTCAGTGTATATAAAACGATGCTTTATTGAAAAATTCCTTCCTTGAACAAAGTATAAGGGAATCACTGCTGCTCGTTTTATTGAACTACAGTTCCAAGTATTACATTTCAGACAAATATATTCTGTGGTAGTATTTGGAATCTTGCCTGTATGAAATGTACTTAAATTTATTTTTATAGATATTTCTAAAGTTGTTTGAGATAATAAAATTAATATTGCACATTTATTTTTGAAAGATAATTAAAGACATTATTGTCACACGAATTTTATCGTTTTAAAATGTAGATGAAATAAAACAATAACACAAAATCTCACAACAAATACGTTTAATAAATAAATCAAACGCGTTTCAACGACAAAGTCGCCATCCTCAGTGATAAAGCCACAAAAGCCAAACTACAACTAAACTAGCAAAGCTCCATGCCCCGTATTTATATAAACTGCATCACTGTTTTAAAATGTGATTAGGGAAATATTGTGTGTAAATAATATCTGATCGGGTGTTAATAACCTAATTCTTTTTTAGTTCATGGGGGGGGGGGGGGGGGATAAAGCAACGAACTTATACAAACCTTTTTCCTAAAGTTTAGAAATCGTGATAAATATTGTTTAAAGTAGAAAGCTGTTTGTAATATTCTTTTGTATATTTTTGTATTTACTTAAAGGTCCATTGTTCTTAGACTTATATTTTGGATTATTGCCAATCTTTTAATTATTTGCTGCATAAAAAAGGCAATTTAAACTTGGTGATTGCTCCAGCATTAAATAGTTTAGTATACTCAGTGCAGTGACTTTATCATATGTGACCCATAAACTTTTAAGACTTGATACTATTGAGTAGAAATGAATTCTTTAATTGAATACGTAGCAGACTCTGTTAATCAAAATTGTTGAGAAATATAAACAAGTAATTTTAAACAAACAAAACTATCAATACAAAGCACTGAGGTTGTTATTCCTTAGAATAACGCTTTTTTACAAACGTTTATACATTTTAACAAACTACACTAAACAAAATTACAATTGGATGAAATTGAAAACTGAAATCATTTAAAATTTAATTTACTTTTTACAGACAAATAGATTCCTGTATTAAAATTGCAGGAACATTTTTAAATATGCATTGTGGCTATAGTAAGCACGGCCATACATAGACTCATACATATTGCATTATATAATAATTATTGCTACAATAAGAGTGTCCAAGCAAGCTAGATTCAACAAATGAGTTTAAAAAATTAATCCGCAGACTTAAAACATACAATCAGCAAAATATATGTAGGGACATCATGAACAGCCTTGTTTAGTTTGATAGTCATTTAAAATTGCCATATGTCACAATAACTTCCGGTTTGTAATAGTGTTATACTATTACTAGCTGAATACCCGTGCTTCGCTACTCGGAATTTGTGTTTTGCATCACTATTTATTCATAACAAATTGTAATATTTTTCTGTCGTTTTCTTTCATGTATTATTTTCAATTAGATTGGCATTTATTGTTCAATCAAATTCAAACTACCCATCAATCGTCTTTTTCACGTTATGTGGGCTGAATAAATTACATCAATGAAAAAAATTCAGAGTGAAGAGAGTCATTTTTTCAACCGCTAAATATACAGACTGGTAAATCTTAGTCTTAGCTGGATGTTTTCAGATTATCCAGATACGTCTTTAATATACGAATACATAGATCGGGATAGTTTTGATCAGCTTATATGTCTAAAATATTTACCTAAAATTAATAAGGTCCAAAATTCAGTTCTCTAGCTTTAAGGAAAGAATAGCAAAGCTATTCTTATGGGGAAGAACCCATAAGTTATTGTTTTTATGGGTTGTTATTACATTTTAAACCATTAGCAGCACGTAACAAAATGTAAAACGGTTATTTTTTATATGTATCTTGTAAGAAATTAATGTACAAAATGTCAGCTCTCTAGCTTCAAGGAAAGTATAACAATAAATGTTTATTGTTTTTAGGGGTTATCACATTTTCACCCCTAGCAGAACGGGACAAAATGTAAAAGTGGTTTATTTTGTATGTATACTTGCAAGAAATGTATGTACAAAATTTCAGCTATAAGGAAGTAAACAAACAACATTTATTGTTATGGGATGTTACAATCCTTAAATGCCAAATATTTTAAAATCCTATCTTATTGCTTCTATGAGCAATATGTGTACCAAATTTCACGTTCCTTGACGATATTAAATTAATAGTTATAGTTATAGGGGTTGTTACTAAATGTCCACCAATTAGCAGAACATGATAAAATGCAAAATTGGTTTATTTTGTCTATGTATCTTGTAAGAAATAAATATACAAAATTTCAGCTTTCTAGCATTAAGGAAATTATAAAAATAAATATTTATTGTTTAAGTTGTTGTTACTACATTTCCACCTCTTAACAGAACCTGATAAAATGTGAAACTGGTTTATTTATCCGTGTTGTGTATCTTGTAAGAAATATTTACAAAATTTCAACTCTCTGGCTTTAAATAAAGAATAAACATTTATATTTATTATTTTTAGGGGTGCTATCACATTTTCACCCCTAGCAGCACGTAACGAAATGTACAACTGGTTTACTTTTTATATGTATCGTGTAAAAAATAAATGTACAAAATTACAGCTTTCTAGCTTTAAGGAAAGTATAACAAACAGCATTTAAGTTTCCACCCTTAAAGTAAAAATATTTAAAAAAAACTTTTTTCCTGCGCCTATGAGCAACATGTGTACCACATTTCTAGATCCTGGTCTGTATGGTTTTTGACATGTGTAACAAACAATATGTATTTTTTTAGGGGTTGTTTCAACTCTTCGAGGCTAAATATTTTAAAAGCCTTTCTTATTGCGCATATGAGCAATATGTATAAAAATTTCGAGTTCCTAGGCGGTATTCAAGTAATTTTTATAACTTAAAGGGTTGTTACTACATTTTCACTTAGCAGAACGGGACAAAATGTAAAAGGGGTTTATTTTATATAGGCTATATTATATCTTGTAAGAAATGAATGTACAACATTTCAGCTCACTAGCTTAAATGAAAGTATGACAATTAATATTTCATTGTTTTTAGGGGTTGTTTCCCATTTTCACCCTTAGCAGCAAGTAACAAAATGTAAAACTCATTTACTTTTCATATGCGTTTTGTAAGAAATAAATGTATAAAATTTCAGCTTTAAGGAACGTAAACAAACAACATTTGTTTATTCAATTCATATTTATAGTTTTATGGGTTGTTACTACATTTTCACCCCTTAGCAGAACGTGACAAAATGTAAAACTGGTTTACTTTTTATGTGTATCGTGTAAGAAATAAATGTACAAAACTTAATTTTTTTTCTAGCTTTAAGGAATTTATAACAAACAACAAGTGTAGGTTTAGGGGTTGTTTCAACGCTTAAAGGTAAAATATTTTAAAATTATTTCTTAGTGCGCTTCTAGCGCCTACGACACATACTTGCACCAAATTTCACTTTTCTAGGAGGTAGGATTTTTTAGATATAAAACAAACAGTGTTTATAGTTTTAGGGGTTGTTTTAACAATTACAGGTCAAATATTTTTAAATCAATTCTTATTTCCCTTCTAGCCCCTAGGAGCAGTATGGGTACCAAATTTCACATTCCTTGGCGGTAAGGTTTTTGAGATATATAACAAACAATATTTATGGTTTTAGGGGTTGTTTCTACCCTTACAGGCGAAATATTTTAAAATATTGTCTTAGTGGGCCTCTATACCCTACGGCAAATACGTGTACCAAATTTCTCGTTCCTAGGATGTACGGTTTTTGAGATATTTAACAAAAAATATTTATGGTTTTAGGGGTTGTTTCAACCCTTACAGGACAAATATTTTGAAATCCTCTGTTAGTGGGACTTAAGCTCCTATGGCAAATACGTGTACCGAATTTCACGTTCCTAGAAGGTAGGGTCCGATTTTGGGAATGACAACCCAAAACTACCCCTCAACCCCCTAAACTGCCCCTAAAAATTTGACTATCAAAATGAAATTTCTTTAGTTTTCCTATTTACTTCACAAAGTACACACATGTCGAATTTCGTCTCTCTAGTTTCATGGGAAGTGGGAGAATTAGTTATGACCAGTGAGTGAGGGCTTTGCCTTTTATATATAGAGATAATAAATAATATATGCAAGTGTATACTGTAATAGGTAGCGTCATTTATATTGCTACACTGTCCTGCCTCTATGCTGTAACTAAAGATAAATTTATAATTACTCAATATAGAGTCATTCCATAGGTGTTTCTGGTTGGTACATTTAGTTTATTTAAGACATTTTACATTTACACATATTCAAAAAAAGGTTTAACGAACTGAATACATTAGCTTGGTCTTAAATTACGTGAACAAATGTTGACAACTCCTTTGATATATTATTCAAGCGTTAACTAGTAATTGTACTGCTTAGTATAGTATGCTGCTTTTATAAGGTTACGATTATAAACCTAAAATTTATATTCCAATATTTTTGACTCCTATGTTTTATTTTCGCAGATAACGTGTTAATATTAATACTTAAAACAAATAATAATTACGTTTTTTAAAAAACTTGCTTAAAATGATTTCCCTTTTCAGAAAATATTTTTGAGCAAGCTTTGTACAATAAGTATTTTATTGTTAGTTATTAATTATTGCAAATGTATTTTATGTTTTATTAAACCATGTTTGGTAAATTCATAAATTTCGTTATTTATAAATAAAAAAATATTTAAAAAATTAATAAAACAACATTATCGACAACCTGTGATTTTAAAAGACTGATTTTATCACAAACACGAGATAAAGAATAGAAAATCTAGAAGATTTATTTTATAAACGCTAAGCAAATTTCGGTTCCAGAAGTATTCCGTTTTTATTATTATATTATGTTATGCTGATACCAATGTTCGTTTAGATGAAAATTATTAATAGTTACATTCTTTTTAAGAGAAAAAAACATTGTTTACTCTGTGTAATTTTATAGCAACTTGTTTAATTAACCGACAATTAGGAATTGCGTTATGGTCATTTATATACACTCATTATTAATGCACTTTTAATACTAACTACGTGCAGTTGAATTATTCCGTTATCATTAAATTTAAGAAAACAAAAATATATTTGGTTTTATAAACTGTATCTATAAAAAATTATTATGTAGATTTTATCACTTTATTCTAAAACACGAAGAAAGTAATCTTTATATATTTGATGGTCAATATAATCTCAATAGGCAACATTTCGAATTAATAAGTACAGTACTTTGATTATTACAAAATTAAAATTTGGTTATATTATTTTTGAATCATTTAACAATTACTACCATAGTTTTCTTTTCCTCATAAGTAACGATTGTATTTATTTATTGAAAATACTGCTAGTTATGTTAAATAACTTTTACGTTTAACTTAATCCAGCCTGAGAAAAAGCTATTTTAAATATTCTTTACGAGTTTAAATGCTCAATGAGTCCTGACTTTCACAATATTTAGAGTTTTAGATTTTATGTTTTTATAAGCCGAGTACTTAAATTTATTTCGGACGATGTTAATGAAACTTCTACTGCTATCTACTCTAAGGCTGGAACCACACTGCATCGAACAAAACAGCCTGAGTCGGTTTCAAACTGACTCAGGCTGTTTGAAGCAAACCAGGGGAACGGAATTAGCATGGTAGTAGAGGAAACGCGATCACACTGGCACAGTCAAACGTTTTGTTTGCTTCAGTCGTAACCAGTCACGCCTGATGTTGTTTGAAGAACCCCGGTTTGAATCAAACATTTTACTATTGAAGGGATGTAAACATCTTTCTTCTTCTATTCTAGCCTGTATTTAACAGTATTTGATAATCATTATTATTATTGAATATTTATTTTACAAGTTTTACAAAGTACAAAGAAACTAATGTTTAAAGTTAAATTTTAATCTTTCAATTGCTGTTTATTATTATTTTGATTTTAATACAAATATATTTACTGTTTCCATACGTTTAATGTTTAATAAAGGTATAAAATTAATTATAACATAAAAGCTAATATGGTAAACACAGTTAAATGTCCATTCATTGTAAATACATTCAATAAACATAAAATTTTTATTCATCCGTCTAGGCCTAACCTAAAATTATTGTGTGTATGTTTAATTTATTTTACCTATCTTAACGGCAACAATATATACAATAATTTTAGGTTAGGCCTAGACTTAAAATAATTACTTTATAGGCCGTAATGTTAGAAAGCCATAGTAAATTTTTACGATTTCATTTAAATACCTAATTTACAAAATATGTTGGTAATTAAAAACGTAAAAACTACTCAACTTTGAACACGTACTCTATCTATTTATATGTAGGCCTACTGGTGTAAATTACAACAAAAATTACTGGTTCAAATAACAATGATTTAATTGTATCATTAGAACTTCTTCTTTCGTTGTACGGATGCACCCAAAACTGTCGAGGAATTTTGTAATAAACATTGCCACAAAATTGGGACGAAATCATCTATTTCCTCATCATCGGACATAACGGTAATATACAGTCTGGTTAACACGATACTTTTAACACTTTAAAAAAGGGAGAGACTTATCTACACGCATATGCCTGGGAACTTTGAGTGAACTGTTTGTTTCAATGTGGATTGGGAATGTTTCAGTCAAACTGAAACATTTTGTTTCGGTTTGCTTCAAACAAACTGTTTGGCGCAGTGTGGTTCCAGCCTAACAGTAGACGACAAATGATGTTTTCATAAATATGTAACTCATGATATTAGCCAGATTTTTTTGGATTCATTTGCAAGAATAGTTAAACTTAGTGACTGGATTTTTCAATTATCATTAAATTTAAATGCTCATTACCCTGTCTTAATAACTGTTAGGATAACATTCCCAATCTTATTAAGTTAATGACGTGTTGGTGTTATAAAAAAACAGAAGACCTTATAATGTTTTTAGTCTAAAAACTAACCTTGTCGGTCGAAGATTGTTCAGGTTATAAATCCAGTCTGGAGAAATAACTTTACCGGTATCTAGGTTTCAAAAATAATAATATATTGTTTACCACCCGGGTGATTATTAAATGTCTGAATTTAAGATTAAAGTTTTACCATCATCTACGACCTGTTGTTAAAAATTAGGTTAAATATTATAAATTTTTCCGATTATTTATATTTTGCACTATGTTTACAAATAAAATTTAATTACGTTAGATTTATTCGAGTTATTATAAAATACTGAAAGCGTTATTAGTGAACTAAATCGATATCTGTAGTCCTTAAAAATAGTTTAGTTTAAGATATAAAATACTAAGTCACTTATTTACTAATAGTGCGTATGTCTATTTAAAATCCATACTCATTTTTCTGTTAAACTAAAGAAAGATTTCTGACTAACTGAATTGTGACGATATCTCTTTTACTACATAACCAAATAAAATTGAATTAAGTGTATTATTTCTGTTGGAAGAAGTGTTCTTCTTCCTTGAATATCACTTAACTGTGAAGTTTTTTTACATTAATTGTAATGTTTTGCCAGTAGTATGAAATTAATATTCTAAGCCCCTCGTATGGGATTCGGCAAACATACTCTGTGAAAAACTAATATCTATTTATCTCCAACGGATATTTAGTTTTTGTAAAGGAAGCTAACTTTCAAATATAACATTCACATGTATAAAAGAAATAATCTTATATAAAAATATTAGAAAATAACAGTTATTTACGTTAGTGAACCGTAGATTCAGTTATATAATTACAGAAATTGTATGTAGATAAACTCCAACAGGCAACCATTCTTATTTATGTAGAGAAATTAAACTTTTCGTCACCCTCAAATTAAAGTTAGTAATTAAAACTTGTAATAGGGTTTTGCTCCTACTTTAAATTGAAAAGCTTTACGGACTTATGCAATTACGTATATCTGAGGATCAAGCCACAATTAGGTATTATAGTTAGTTTAGGTATCAAGCAGTTAAGCACGAAATTAATGACAAATATTGTAGAGACGAAGTATAGAGACAAATATTATACTATGTTATATCATTTTGGTCTACAAATGTGCTTTTTATTACAAGACCAAAATTTATTCTTATTCCGTAGGTTGAAAAGGAATAGCATGTGCCATTTCAAATGAAATATTTAAACCAATTATTAATATATTGTAAAAGGTTCCATTTATATATTTTGTTACAATGATGATTTTGTGGATAGAACGTAATAAATTTATTATGATGTTGTACGGTGTCTTTTAAGAAAAGCATTAGGTTGTAGTCGATTTACTGGCTGTAATCGATGATTGGTATTATGATTTGTCGTTCTGTCAAATCATTTAAATACAAACAAATTTATTTACGGAACATCCTTTCCGTTAATCGGATCCATTTAGAGTGTTTGTGATAGTTGTTTAACTTAAAAATTATTGAAAAACACTTACCTTACAATAAACTGTTAATATGATAAAATATTATAGCAATAACATATTATATGGACACATTGATTAAACATTAGCATGTATTACAAAATATGATATATTTAATCTTTATTCCATTTTTAATATTTCTTTTACTTAAAACAATATAAACAATCATATAATAGTAAGTAAATTAAAAAATAGTAATTACAAAATTATATTGTTAACGAACAGGCTTTAGGTGCCTGTGTAGATATTCAGTTTAACCATATTGGTTATTTTGTTAGTATTTGTATGATGGAGGAATGACATTTTTAAATAACAAACATTACTTCAATAGTTACCATGTAGATCGTAAAATATTTTTGAAGTCAATTTTAACCCAGCACCTACTGAGCGAATATTATTAAATTATATTGTATTATCACAGAATTGTTCTTTCAACGAGGTTTAAGTGAGTTTAGTAATATCTGTTAAGTTTGACGAGAAATATTATTGAAAAATATGAAAAGCATACATTGTAAGCAACATATGAGATCGTATAAATTGAAGACACATTTTACTGTGAACTTCAATGGCATTATGTTTCTTACATGGTTGGCAGCAGTTTTTGAATAAACGTATTAATCCATTTTTTTACCCAAATATGAAAATATGAAGTTTCACTTTTCCGTAGTTAATCTAAATTTAAGAAAATTCATGAAATATAAATTTTAGTAATGGTAACAAAATGATCTCGTCCTGAAAAAACAACTTTATCATAGAACTATATTATGGAATTTAAAGTAAATACATAACTATTTACTTAAACTCAGAGACTTGGTGGAAACCTGTATAGATTACCTGAACTTTGTGTTGTCCATTGTTATAGGGCCCACAGACGATCAACTTGGTCGCCAATCTTGTTGCCAACATGTCATGTTGACGACAATGTTGAACGTTTGTGGTTGGTGGTTGATATTCCATGTCGTCGACAATGATGAAGCAAGATCAAATAGATGGGCGGAGCCCAAAAATATAACGTCAATATATTGATGTTGGTAACATTGTTGTCAACATTTCGTGTCGTCTGTTGCATCAACCGACAACATGGTTGAAAACAAGGTTGGCGACTAAGTTGATCGTCTGAGGGCCCTATAACGCTTCTACTGGAATTCCATTAGAGTATTTTTATGCACTACGCAGTAAGAGAAACCTAAGTGCTTTACTTCTTAAAAGTATGTGTATTTATTTTGCTTGGTAACTATAATAATGCAGTTAGATTGAAGACGTATTAAATTCGTAAAACAAGAAAATACATAAACTCAGTTTTTAACAGCAAAATTAAATAATAGGTAAACTAAAATATTAAAGTGTTTCTGTGTTTTACAATATATAACTAATATTTTTAAAATATATCTCTCATTTATAGTTTATTAAACTTTCTATCATATATTTAGGTCAATGTACCGAACAATAATATGAGTATGTAAAACCATTGTTAATTATAAGAGAAAACAAATTACTGTTGCAATATTAGGATATACATTTATGTATGTCACGACCATCAACCATTTGTAAAGTGGTTAAAATATTTTGATAATGTTATTATGCAGCTTGCTACATCATTTACAACATTATAAATCTTTTAATCTATGATTTCAGAGAAATCGATTATTGAGTTAAATATTAAAAGTTCTGTACTTCTCTTTGTACAACTTGTAGTTCTAGGTTAATACACGCCTTCACTGTACGTAGGTAGACAATAAAATAAATAACTTTAATTCCAAAAAGATTTATTTCAAAAATAAAATTTTAGATAGTGTTCAATTTTAATTTTGACACTTGATGTATTACATACAATTAGTCTTATTTTTGTGAAACCATAATTTTAATGTCAATAAGTTTGTTATCGCATGTACTCTTTTCTTTCCAAAATCAAACCAAATAACTGTAGATTAAAACATTTTTTTAAATTTTAAAATGTTTAACAATTTATAAAATAAGTAGTAGTTAAGTTAGTATAAATAATAGTTTATATAAGTTTGAAACCAGGCCTAATATGTGGTAAATCTGTAAGCCTTACGAAAGAACCTAAAGTATCATAAACATATTATTCTAAAGTTTTCGAAACGACAAATGTACATTAAATTTAAGTGTAGTAATAACATTTTTCTGTTCCTCTTTTTTTTTCCTCTTTTTTAGAGAGTTATTTATACATTCCTTGCAACTTTTAATACGAGATAAACTTTATAACTTTATCAATCTATCAAAAGTTCCTAAAAGTTTGAACATTTTATAAAGTTATTACAGTTGCACTTCTAAGCATTACAATTTGTTAGGTTTTATTTGCATGACTTTACAGAATAAAACAGTAATTACTAATAATACTTCGAGTTTATACAGTTTATGGATCAATTACTTATTAAATGATTTGCACTCTAAACCACTTGAGGTTATTTATAAATTAAATGAATGATAATATTTAAAACATGATATAAAAGTTAATTTACCATGTTTATGAAGTTTTGATTCCAAATCTTACAATCATCGACAACCACACTCATCGTCCTCGTCGGTGGTAGTGCAGTTACACAATACAAGTGTTAATTCGATAAATATTGTTATAATTTTTAGAAACAGCTGGTTCTGTTCACTAGTACATTGAAAATCATCCTATTTTAAATGACTAGCTTTAATAAAGTTAAATAAATGTGTAAGTGCAATATCATTGATTTTTTACGCAAACACAATCACGTGATCAGTTGACTCATTACGAAACAGCAGTTTAAAAAAATCTAATGTAGGTTATTTTACAAAAACTGAAAATTTACGAATTCAAGTTATGTTAAATTATACAGTTTAAAGTAACAATCAGTGATATTTATTGTTTAAATGCAAATATAAGTGTTTGTATTTAGATTTAAAACATGCATATAATTATTTACCGACTGTCTAATTTAAGTTAACAAATTATATATTTCTTATAATGATAACTTAGGTTCGGGGGTGTTATCCATCATAGATCAAACTTTCTCCATCTTTTCTTTAGTTGGAGCCCTTCCCTTTTTGCTTTCTCACTGTACTATAGTATAGAGAAAATATAATGATCCCAAAAAAATCAATAAAAATTTGAAATTTTTGTGCAAATGTCCGTTTTGGGACCTCCTGAGTCCAAAAAAAGGGGTTTTTACAAAATGTTTGTCTTTATATATGTCTGTATGTCTCTTTGTCTGTCTGTATGTGTACAAAGCTAGAGAGTAAACTATTCGATCGATTTCGAACAAATTTGCACCAAACATGTCAATTAGGCCTGTATAGATGCACGAAAAAAACGTTTTGAAAAGATTTGTAAAACCTCCTTATTTAAATATGTTTGTGAGAAAGTATGTGCCAGTTTCTGGTACCGTTTATTTTCTTTTATATAGTTGTCATCATAGTCAAATTTCTTCTCTCCCAGCCTAATTTTTGAGCTGTGTGAAGGGCTCACTTTTTACGTCTTTCTTTGTCCCCTTGATAAAAATTAAACAGGTATGAAAAACCAATGATATCAAACTCTGCGTGTTAAGTCCTTATGGTTAAACGCCATAATTGGTTTTGATCGATGGCAGATATCAACTACACGGGTGTGAGGCTCACAAATCTTGCACTGTGGACAGAATACATTTGAAAGGAGTATAATCACTTTAAGTTAAATGCTTTATCAGCAGATGGACATCTAGTTTTAGTGAAAATGTATGAGGACACTATTAAAAGAGCATTGGATGAAAGTTTAACGATGCAAGAATAGTAAGACACTTAGAAGAGTTTTACAAGTCGAAAGAAGAGAGAACTGCTAGATTAGTATTACAAGAAAGAACTTAGAATTAGTCAAACCAAATAACTGATTTGTAAAAAAAAATATATTAGGCTATTGGATATGGGTATAGCATCAGTCGCATTGAAGAAAATAAATATACAGACTACCATCATGCAGATGAAGTAGACATATAAAGAGAAACAGGCAATAGTAATTCTAGATCCAAGAGTTAAGCTGATGACAGTCTATAATTCAACCGATAATTAGCCAGTTGCAAAAGCATAATTGCCAAAGCTAATTCAAAGTAATAATTATTAACTATAGAAATAATAGTCGTAGTGTTATTACACGAATACAATTCAATTATGTTTGTATGTTTTTAAGAAAAACCTGTAAAATACTGATAAATTAAATCTAATAATGTATTTGCTTTTGTAAAGAAACAACTTTCAGATTAAAATAGAACTAGTATAACTTGACAAATAAAGAGATATTAACAGTTTACGTTATCAAATACTACATTGTAGAGGGTCAATAATAAGACAAAAATCAAGTAAAGAAATAAAAATAAAAATTTTAAGTCTTTTTACCTTACGATGATAATGGGTATTATAAGGGTTATAATAATTATAAAAGAGTTTCAACATAAAGAAATATTAAAAAAATTTAATTACAGGCAACCATACATGCGAAAGTTTTTAAGTAGGTGCCTCCCACCATTTGGAGTTTAGAGGAACCTTCGAATGTAGGTTTTAGTGTGTCCTGCAAGTACAACTAGTACAAGTTAATTAAAAGGTTATGGTGTTTTAGTAAATCAGTGTTTTTAATATCAGAGGATACAAGGTAGTCTTTTTGAGAAAAAAATACGTTTAAAAAGGAAAAAAGGTTACCTAATGTAAGGCCTAGTAAGTTCACGAATATAAGTGGAGTTAAAGAGCTAATATAAACCAGGTACATTTAAAATTTAACATTTTAAATAGTGAAGACAAAATATTCTGAAATTTTAAAACTAAATTAGCTAAGTGAAAAATTCAAAGTAACATAACAATTGAAAAAATAAATATTGCAAGAATTCAGTACGGTAGTGTCTTTCAAGGTACCGTGCGGGAATCGTACTGAACGTGAAGGGAGGAACCGTAGAAGAAATTAACTACTAGAACTTCATCTGAGATAATGCCAGGAGGCAAAGGAATCCCAGGAACAGCTAGGAAGGATCAAATTCGAGAAGGAAATTGTGGAAAGAAGACATCCATACAAAAAATTAAACGAAATCTATAGTTCATTTGAAAAATATTATAACGTTTCTAAATTGAAAGCAAAATAAGTCGTTTTTAATAAGGTGAAAATGAAGTAAATTCTGTAGTTCATTTGTCTGTTACTGCCGTTGAATAGAATGATGGTATCATCAACGTATCTATGGTAAGATATTATTCTGTCTTTATGTTGGTTTGAAGTTGCGAAGATGTGTTCATTTTCATAGGCCAAACTGGACGACCATTCATTAAAAGGTTCAAAGAACATATACCTTCCAATCTTTTGAACCCCAAAAAATCAAGTTATGCCGAACATCTTATTGATAACACGCATACGTATACGGATTTTGACAATAATATGAGCATTTTGCACGTATGTAAGAAGGGGCGTGTCATGAATACTTTGGAAGAGTATGAAATTTACAAAGCCAGAATAAGCACGGCTCCACATTTGCTAAACGACCAATTAGCCTTTCAATCAAATATAATCTTCGATACCATCATTAACGCCGGAAGGGCAGGACAAAGTTTGGCAAGTAAATAAGATAACGGCAGAAGCAGCTTCAGTTAGTGACTATCCTCCATGACGTGTACGTCAGATGCGTAAATTGAACTTATAATAAATTTTAACGATCTCCACTCGGAGCTATTATATGTTTTTATTAATGTTTTTGTGTTGTTAAGTGTTTACCTGAGGATGGGTGAATGCCCGAAACCGCGGTCGTAATATAAGAAGTGAGAAGAAAGGATTAGTTGACGTACCAAACTAAGGTAATATTGATTATTATTAATTAATATACTAATCCGTAGGCTAAACCATGGAATTTAAATATATGAATATATGTGATAAGTGGTATCTAGAAATATTTCTTTCTATCAGTTAATTAAACTTAACATGTTTTTTGTTTCAATTTTGCAAAACAAACTCTTTTATTTCAAAATTACCTAAATCAGATAAAGTAATACAGTGTTCTCTTTAGACTATTTTCTTGTCTCCACAACATGTAGTGACTCCAAAAGGCACAACCCTTGGAGTATTTCGGATAAAGGAGGTAGTATAAGATTTTTGACAGTCAAAAATAACATAAGTTTATGTATAAATTAAGAATATGAAATATAAAAAGTTTGATTTTCTTGCCAACTTTGTACTCAAAAAAAAACTTTAACGGACAAAAAAAATAACAAGTTTAATTAAAATTGTATTATTAAATTTAAAAACTAATAAATGAAAGTTGAAGGTTTCGCGGGGAAAAATGGCAAAAACGGCTCCGGTGACATAAAAATAGTGAATAAAGCTAAACTAAAAGTGAAATATTAAAGGAAGGTGGGGAGAACATTTCATTACTATATAAGTCAGGGGCATAAAATAAAAGCTTGTCTTTCATTAAGTTATATAGATCAATGAAATTTGCATTAAATATTAATATAGAAAATACTATGGGATTTACTTAGAAGATATTGCCAATATACCAATCAAATTGTTGCTAGAGGGTCCTACAGCAGACATCACTGATGATGTAAAACCAAGAGAATTAATAAATAAAATACATCTAATATAAAATTAGCAATACAAAATTTATATTTTACGGGCAGAAATATAACTTTTTATGATTACTTTTAATAAAGGAGAAGAAATTAAAAAACTATTTAAACATTATTTTAAACTTTGTTGTCAGAATCGAAGGGATGAGGAAAACATCAACCCTTATTCGGCAATGAAAATGTTGTCACTTCTTTAAGCATACGCAACGTTATTGCCAGAGAGACCCAGGTGTTTTAGGTTTGCAGGAAAACATCTGGCACTAGCTTGTTTTAGTAGCAGAAATACTTTTGTTATCTGTGTTAACTGTAATAACAAATACTCTGCCGACTATCGCCGGTATGACGTTGACAAGGAACTTCAAAAACCTAGAAACAGTCTTATGGAATATACACAGTTTATACTGTTACATCTGCTTCCATACCACTTCAGCCACGTTCTTATAATTAGAATCTGCTATATTCAAAGATTATACTAATTCAACCCAGACTAGATATCAAGTTCTTTCCTCTGAAATATTTTCCTGTTTTATTTGCAAGTCGTTTTCTTAAACACATTAATAATTAAAAACATAATTCTACAATATAACATTAAAAGCATTTAAAAAAAAAATGTAAATTATTTCATCGAATATTTTTATACACAAGTTTAATTTGTCCTTTTATTTGTATCCAATCATCAAATTCCTACACCTGTCATGATGAAACAGTTCAATTTTCCACCGCAACGGTTTGTGCATAATTATGTTATTAGTGAGTGAGAGTAACTAGTACTATTTTTTTAAAGGTTTCTTGCCTGTTAAATTTTGTAAGTGACAATTTGGTAGCACTTACTATTTTCAAAAAATCATATTATTATCATAAATAATGAGTGACGAAAGTTATGAGGGAGGTAAAAACCGAGTGAATAGATTAGAGTAATATACTTACTGTTTGTGTCAGACCAGAACTTGGCCTGGCGCACTACAGTGTAACTTAATCTGATGTAAACGTAACTTTATTCGTGTTTTAATTGTACATTTAGACATTTTATATATTATCTATACACTTAGTATACCGTATTTAGTTGTATGAAGAACAAAATATTGCTATTTACTAATTGGCTGCTGGGTAAACGTGATCCGGTATAATTGCACAGAAATGATATACTGCCCAGTGTTCGTTACTGCAATAATTCATCTACTAATTGTACTCTACACAGACAGTGCTGCCAATGTGACTAATAACTTGTCCCGTTGTTCTGTGTTGATGTTACTTTATGTTAAGTATAGTGGCGCTGAACGTTATGCAATATAAATTCAAATACACTTAAATATTAGTGTGCACATAAACCCTTATAATGGACAGTGAAGTTCATTCACGTTGCGTTTAACCTTAAAGTTTATGTAGATAGAATACATTTCTTAGTTTATAACACGTTTTTAAAATGTCTAATAATACAAGGCATAGTCTATTACTTAGTTTGTATAAAGTAAAACACGTAATGCAGTATCAAACAATCATGACAATTATAATGACATCGTCAAAAGACAGTAATTAAAGGACACTGGTGGCTTTGGAAGTTCCAAAATAACAACAAAACGGGAAATTATAATAATACTAAATAATACCTGATCAATCGTGATTGTGTTGAAAGTATTTTACGACGGATCAATTTAACAGCCACATCTATTAACTACTGCAACTATAAGGTAACGATAAGGTAAACCATTAAGAAGAAGATGATTGCATAGTCCTACGATTCCATCGATTCCAGTCCTAAGTAAAAAAGGGATCCATTCGACTGCTAGATAGTACCAAAAAAAAAAAAAAACACTTCACTTCAGGACCCGGGGTAGTGCCTTCTTCTGTTCTTCTCGAGAGACACGTCCAGTGAAGTTTTCGGACTGCCCTTGGAGTTCCGAGGATGGTTTTATCACGGGAAGCGCTTCACATCGAACACGACTAACGGACGCACACTCATCGTCGCTGGCGGACGCCTTCATTGGGGAGTTCTCCTGGTACCTGATGTTGGTTACTGCGGTCAGTGAAGTCACCTCCCTATACAATACACTCTTTTTTGACGGACGATCACCACACAACGCCGGCCAACTCTTTCTCCAGTCTCCCGTAGTCCGACTGTCGGTCGGGCTGCGGTAAGCGATTTCTTCAAGCGCTAAATCATGTATTACCTGTTTCAGCAGCTCTTCATTTCGGAACTCGAGTCGGGCCTTCATCGTAGCTCCGGGATCCCTCTGC
>JAGFPH010004479.1:0-10347 GCA_018207615.1 Philaenus spumarius | reverse complement strand
ATCTACTTGTGACACTTAAATTTACACATAACATATATTTTTTTTTTGTTCTTATGACCTTCTATGATACATTTTCATTCTGGAAATGTGTATTGGTTCATTTTGGAGTCTTCCATATCTTAATATCTCTACTTGATATGTTAATTTATTAATTTTTTTTATAATTGTATATGGCCCTGTATACTTCATGTCAAATTTTGTGGGTGTTTTGCCATGGAATTCGCGTCTTATTAAGACTTCATCCCCTTGTTGGAATTCAAAGTCGGTTCTCTTCTTATCGTAATCAAATTTTTGGTTTTCTTGGGCATTTTGAATTATTTTGGGTAGTGTTTTTCTAATTTCTTGAATTTGTTTTAGATGTTGTTGGATGTCGTAATTTTGGTTTTCTTGTATTTGTATGATCTCCATGGGGTCGTTTGGTTCAAAAGCGAACATAAGTTTATTTGGCGTGAAACCGGTGCTTGTTTGTTTCGTTGAGTTGTAACAGTATACTATTTTGTCTATATATTTTGACCATGAATTCGGTTTTTCGTGTACGTAATGTGATAACATATTGGCGATTGTGCCATTGAATTTTTCTGTTAATCCCTGTGTTTGTGGTGAATATGCGCTGCTGAAAATTTGGTTTATCCCTAGTGTAGTTGTTAAGTGTTTGATTATTTCATTGTTAAAATGCGTACCCCTATCTGATTGTAGTATTCTCATTTTTCCATGTGTCAATATTAATTTTATTAAATTTTCAGCTACGTTTTTGGCATCTGCTGTTTTGCATTTCAATGCCCACGCATATTTCGTGGATACATCCGTACATGTTAATATATATTTGTAAGCATAAGATGAAGTAATTGGGCCTATAAAATCTATTATTATTCTGTCTATAGGCCTATGTGTTGCTAATATTGGTTTTAGTAGCCCGTATGGCTTTCTAGTTGGGATTTTCCGTTTTTGGCAGGTCTCACAAGACTTTGTATAATCTTGTACGTCTTTATTTAAATTTGGCCAGTGGTATCTATCTCTTATCTTTGCTATTGTTTTAAAGTATGAAAAATGTCCACCCGTTAAAGGACTGTCATGTTCTTGTCTTAAAATTTCCTGTTTAAGTTCGTTTGGTATTGCTAAAAGTTTGGTTGTTTCTTCCCCATTGAAGTGCTTGTAATACATAATTTGGTCTTCTATAATGTAATGTCTGGGTGCTCTATCAATTTTTTTGTTACTCCTATCTACGTTTAAAAGTGCAAGCTTAATTTGTTTCAAATATGGATCTTGTGATTGTTTTAATTCTAAGTTTTGTGTGTCAGCGTTTATTAGAAATACATCTTCAAAGTTTTGTGGGATTTCTTCTTCTGCTTCTTGTCTTGATAAGAAATCTGGTAAACCCATTGTTTTCCCTTTTTTGAATTTTACATCTAAGTCGTAATCTACAAGTTTGGTTGCCAGCTGGCCTAATCTATTTGACGGATTTTTAAAAGTTTGGAAATATTGTAGTGCAGAATTATCAGTGAAACATGTGATTTTTCTTCCTAATAAATATTCTCTCCAGTATTCTATAGCATATACAAGTCCTAGCATTTCCTTTTCTACTGTCGAATATCTCGTTTCATGAGGTTTTAATTTTCTAGAGAGGTAAGCGATTGGAAACTCTTGGTTATTATTTGGGTCTATTTGTGTTAGTACAGCTCCTATTCCTATGTTTGACGCATCTGTGTAAACTCGCGTGTTTCTGTTCTCTTTGAAATGTGATAGCAATGGCGGATTGGTTAATATTGTTTTTATTTCTTCAAAAGCTTTGTTACAATTTTCTGTCCAAATTATTTTAGAGTTTTTTTCTTGTTGGTTTTTGAGAAGTTCTGTTAAAGGGTGTGTAATTTTTGCGTAGTCTTTTATAAATTTTCTGAAGAAGCCTGAAACTCCTAGGAAGGCCCTTATATTTCGTAATGTTTTTGGTTGTGTAAAGTTTAATATTGGTTGTATGTTTGATTGTAAAGGCTCAATCCCTTCAGTTGAGACCTTGTGACCTAATATTTCAATTTCTTTGTAGAAAAATTTGCATTTTTTTGTGTTTAATTTTAAATTTGCTATGTCTAATTCATTTAAAACGGCTTCTAGGTTAATTAGTTTATCTTCAAATGTTGGTGCAAATACGATCGTATCATCAAGGTAAGAAAGGCTCTTTGAAAATAGATGATTTGCTAAAATTTTGTTTAGATTTTTCTGGAATATTCCAGTTGAAACCTTCAGTCCCTGAGGGAGTCTGGTAAATCGTAGCATTCTGTCTTGTGTTCTAATCGTTAACAGTGGTTTACTTTCTTCATGAACTTGTAATTGGAAGAAGGCATTTTTCAAATCTAGTTTTGTAAAGTATTGTGAGTTAGTTAAGCAACTGAACATTAGTTGCAAACTTGGTACGGGGAAATTTTCGTTTTTTATTTGTTCATTAACTTTTCTAAAATCTGCTACTAGCCTG
Organism: Philaenus spumarius; assembly: GCA_018207615.1. Lineage (NCBI taxonomy): Eukaryota > Metazoa > Arthropoda > Insecta > Hemiptera > Aphrophoridae > Philaenus > Philaenus spumarius. The sequence goes on along the minus strand of JAGFPH010004479.1, from coordinate 7,883 downwards.
TGACTATTATCCTGATTCTTAACTATAAATGCTGGTGACGCATATTCGGAAAAATTTGGGCATTCTTCTAAAATTCCTGCCTTAACTAAGTTGTCTAATTCTTGGTTTAATATTTCTCTCTCTTGGTTGCTTTGTCTATAAGGTGGTACGATTACCCCTGAATTTCCTGGGATAGTCTGTATTTTTACTGGTTTTATGTTGGCTGGTGTTAGGTCCCTGACCTCTGTTGTGAATATATGTTTATGTCTTTTTATTATTTCTGTAACTTGTCTGTGTTGTGTCTCGGTTAAATTTTCACTAATTTGAAATTGCACTCCATTTTTATCATAAATTTGTTCTTTATTTGAGTTTTCCTGTAGTGTAGGCGGTGCGGGTGTGATTTTTTTGTTAAAGTTTTCATAAATTTGTGGTTCCTCTTTATTTTTATTTATATGGCCTATAAGTGTTCTAGGAAGCAGTGTTTGCGGTCTTTTTGACGCATTGTATATATGAACATAGTATTGACTGTCTTGATTTGATATATAGGCATGAATTTGTTTTTGCTCCCTTAAGTGTCTGTCCGTTTCAAAGTCCATGTGCTCATTATAATTTTCTATCGTTTGTATACATAAACTCTGTCCCGATGCAATTTTAATGTGTTCATTAGTTCTTATTTCTGGGTTGCTTATTATGTTGTGATTTATTATTAAACGTATATTTTTCAAATTTTCCAACCAGGATTCATTCATATTTATTACACATTCTTGGTTATTTGCTTTGAGGGTTATTTTTTTGGTACAGTAGTCTATTTTAGCCTGATTTGCTAGTAGAAAGTTATTGCCTAGTATCATTTTTGCATTTATTCCTGATGCAACATAAAATTTATTTGTGAAATTTATATTATTTATTTTAAATGGTAATGTTATCTCTCCATGGATCTTTAGATTATTGTTTGTGGCAGATTTTTTTATTGTATTAGTTTGACATGTTAGTGGTTTTTGGGTTTTACTAGATCATAATTACATATGGATACATTGGCACCTGAGTCTATGATTGATTCAATGTTTTGTTCATCTAATGTGTCAAATGTTACATCTATTGTGCAAACTCTTGAATTTTCAGATTTGTTTAAAAATAGGGTATTATATACATCCCATGTTACATCATTTTCCGATTTCCTAGCTTTAGGTACACCATTTTGGTGTAAATATTGTTTATGAAATATACTGTATAAATCTAGAGCACTTTGTTTTTGCACCGATTGCTGTAATTCTAGTGCATTGACGCCATTATTTTCCTCGTGCTGTTGACCTGCGGTGAAGTCCGTTGTGTTTATCTCCTGAGATGGGTATTGTGTTTCAACATTGACTGAAGTTAGTGGAATTGTGCTTCCGTCATGTGAATTGCCTGTTGTCTGTTGGTACTTCTGATTTCTTAATGAAATGGAATACAGTTTGTCATTGACCTTTTTTTTTTCTTGTGTGAGAGATCGTAATTTGGCTTTTTGTGTATGTCGCATATTTGGTTTATGAGTTGTGACAATATTTTGACTTGAGTATTTTGGGGTTGTATTTCCATGTTCTTTTATCACGACCCCTTGTTCCCATTTTGGGTTGAATTTTGGTTTTTGGCATTTGTTGAAATAGCAACTTTGAATTGTGTGGCCATTTCTTTTACAATTTGAGCAAAAGTTTTGATTTGCTTTGTTGCAAGGCCAATTTTTGTTTTTTATATATGGTGGATGAGTTTTAATTTGGTTGGGTGAGCATAAATTTGGGTTTTCCCTATCTGGTGTATGTGAATGTTGATATCTTGTATTTAGATTTGTTTCCCATGGGGTTGTATGGTTATTTATTTGTATAACCCCCCATTTACCCCGTTTTTTGGTTGTAAGTTGGTTTTAAAATGTTATTGAAGTAGCACTCTTGTATTGAGTGTCCATTTTTTCTACAATTTGTGCAATATTTTTGGTTTATTTGGGTGTATGGTCTGCTTTGGGTTTTTGTATCTTTTGGGTGAGTTTTTACGTTTTGATTGAAAGAGCATTGTTCAGTTGTATGATTGTCCATTTTACATATTCTGCAGTTATACTGTTTGAAAAAACATCTGCTTGTTGGATGATTGGTTTTCTTGCAGATTGTGCATGTTTGTATTGCCCTAGTTTGGTTAGTGGAATTTTGGTACTCGTTATTAAATCTTGTTGTTTTCCATTCCCTATTTTGGAATTGTTGGTTGGTTTGGTACTGCGGTCTTGTTTTGTGGTCATATTTTTGGAATGTTGTTTGGCCCTGGTTCCTTTGTTGCATATTGAACCCTAATGAGTGTACGATTTCTGTAAGTTTTTCCAATTTTTCCGACATTGTGTTGATTGTTTCAAGGTATTTGTTTTCCCTACCATTGTGATCTTCTGTGTTTCTATAGTGTCTTTGTTTATTTAATGTTTTTTGGAATAGCTGTTGTTCTATTCTTCTTAAATTTTTTTCTAACTGGCTAAGTGTATTGTTTTCCATAGTTATTATGCTTTCACAAATTTCCGGTTTTAAACCCTGTATGACATGTGAAATTATTTGTTTTTCTTCAATGTCTGGGTTAATTCTTCGGCAAAGGGCTTGAATTTCTAAATAAAAGCTTATTGCTGATTCCTTGTCACTCTGTACTTTATTTTCTAATATTATTTGTAGATTTTGGCATTGTGCTGTAGGGGCAAATATATATATCAATTCTTTTTTTGCGTTTTCCCAGGTAATGTCCGTTTCTTGGTTCCTTTTGATGAAACTTTCGTACCAATTTAAGGCCGATTGGGCCAGGTATGTTGGTAATAGATTTATTTTCGTTATGTCTGTCCACCCGTTAGCTCTAGAAGCTACTTCATATCTTGATATAAAGGTATGTATGTCTTCTGTTGGAAAACCATGATATTGGGAGGGTTGGATTAAAGGTATTTTTTCTTTTCGTTCCATTTTAGGGGATATTTCTGGCTTATTTGTGCTGTTTTGTGTTTTGATTTCTTCGTAAATGGGTTCTTGCGTCTCTTTTACGTTAACGTATAATTTTTCAAAGTTTACCGGATCGTATGTGTGTGTGGTTGCTTCTGAGGCTAATTCTTTACTTTGTTCTGAGTTAAATGTGGGATTTATTATTGGTTTGAATTTTTGTGGGTTTCTTAAAGCTTCTAATTCTTCCAATTGTGGATATTTGCTTCTTTGTTGTGGAGTTAATGTGTTAAAGTCATCTAAATAATCATATGCTTTTTTGTAATCCGTCTCTGTCTTTATTTGTGTGTGAATTCTTTTAATTAGCGCTAAAGTTCTCCTAATTTCGTCTAGGGAGGGGTTATCTTTAGTCTGTACTCGAAATTCCTTCAAAATTGTTATTGCCTCCTCTTTTTTTAATTTATAAATGTCAGTGTTAGTTAAGTCCATTTATTATTGTTTGAAATAATATCTTATTATTTAATTTGACAAAACCATATACCAAGCATCCTACATGCAGCTTTATCAATCTTTCTTATTTTATTGTATTACTTATTCTAAACACATTTGATTATATTTTTCTCTGTAATTATTTATACCACATTTAATTACTTATAGATTTGGAGCCTCCACCATGTTAGACTTATGTAAATGGGCGACTCTATCATGTAAGATTATTTTGTTTAGTGAAGTTAAAATTCTAATTGCGTGACGTTTTCTTGTCTTAAACGTCATGCATATTTAATTCTGAAATGTAACCTTACCTTTTAATAGTTCAACAGTCTGGGGGCGTCCACCAGATTCCCGTCAGGAATCAAAATATCGCTAGGCTCTAGAGGTACTCCAAAGCATTAGGTATTAATAATCACAGAGACACATTGTTCAAAAGTTAAAATTGAGTTTTACTAGATTTCTAAAATTCCTTAATTTACAGACTCTGAATTTAATTCAATTAGACAATTATTATTTAACTTGATAAAAAATATTCTTTAAACTTTTCTAATACATGAAATCAAATAAACAAATTCTACTTAATCGACTAACTTTCTATAAACTCTTTGACACCTGAAATTACTTCTTTGTATCTAGATTAACTAATACTAATTTTACTCTTCCAAATGTAAGCACTAATTTTCATTTATATACGCCTCGAACTTAACTCTTTCAAAATTAATGATTTCAAGCCTTTATTTACATGCACAAGATCAACCCCAATTGCTTTTCAGGTGTTCCTAAATGAACCCTATTTACAGCTAATTCTAATGATCTCACCCCTGCATGTATTATGTTATTTAGAATTATTAAATATGAAAATCTTTCAATTAATTAGATTAATGTTTAGTATATGGTTTTGCCTCTATATTCTTTACCTCGAAATCTGTCTTACAATTATTTAAACAATTTTATTCTACTTACATTCTCTTTCCTTCCTTTCTACCCCGCACAAACACTTCACATAAATTTATTAATTTCCTTTACTCCCACACGAAACACTTTACATAAATTTTTTAATTTCTTTTACTCCCACACACTGAATACACTTTCGAACTCTCGGCTTCACAATCACCTTTTTTCTACTGCTTTAATTTTATGTTTAATTTTTACAATGGCGTTGAATTTATCCAAACTCTTTTTAACACGATGTTGTTCCTTTCAAATGCCCACCAAGACTCTTGCATTAATTTTCTTCCTCTCCCACCTCTCCTTTTGGAAGCGGGTATTACTTCTTATGTGATTGGTTAATTTTTGAATTTAGACCATTTGATTGGCTGCTGAATTTGCCCGTATTTTGCGGTTTTTATGCCTGTATTAATTTGTGGATGCATCATCGACAGGTTCCACAGTTCGTTCTAATTTTAGAAACCTGACACCCGGTTTCCTGTCTGACTTCCTCTTTGCTTACGATCAGAGTTTCGTTTGTTCTTCAAATTTTAATTTATTTCGATCTACTTCTTCTATTGTGTTGAATTGTTTTTAATTTATTTTATTTTAAAGTGTTTGGGGTAAGTTGTTTACCCCAATCCTTACATGTTTTATGTAATACTCTATATAGTAACTAGCTGAAAACCCGTGCTTCGCTAGGGAATTTGTTTTTTGCTACTTAATTATCACTATGATTCATAACTAATTGTAATACTTTTCTGTCATTTTCTTTCATCTATTATTTCACGAAAATGAATTATAACATGTATTTTCAATTAGTTTGGTTCTTATTGTTCACTGGTTGCCCGTAAATCGTCACTGTATGTGTGTTGAATAAATTAAATCAATACAAAATTCAGAGTGAAGAGCGTCTTCTTTTTCAACCACTAAATCTACAGACTGGTAAGTCACAGCCTTAGCTGGATGTTTACAGATCTCTAGATACGTCTTTAATATGCAAATGCATAGATCGGGTTAGTTTTGATCAGCTTACGTTCATAAAATTATAAGTGCCAAATTTCAGCTCTCTAGCTTTAAGGAAATAATATCAATTAATATTTATTGTTCTTAGGTGTTGTTATTACTTTTTCAATCCTTAGCAGCACGTAACAAAATGTAAAACTGGTTTATTTTTTTTTATGTATCCTGTAAGAAATAAATGTGCAAAATTTCAGCTCTCTAGCTTCAAGGAAAGTATAAAAATAAAATAAATATTTATTATTTTTAGGGGTTGATATCACATTTTCACCTCTAGCAGTACGTAACAAAATGTAAAACTCATTTACTTTTTATATGTGTTTTGTAAGAAATAAATGTGCAAAATTTCATCTTTAAGGGAAGTAAACAACAACATTTATAGTTTTAGGGGAGGTTTCGACCCTTAAAGACTAAATATTTTAAAATCCTATCTTAGTGCGCCTCTAACGCCTATGAGCAATATGTGTACCAAATTTCACGTTCCTTGGCGGTATTAAATTAATATTTACAGTTATAGGGGTTGTTACTAAATGTTCACCCCTTTAGCAGAACGTGATAAAATGTAAAATTGGTTTATTTTTTATTTGTATCTTGTAAGAAATAAATGTGCAAAATTTCAGCTTTCTAGCTTTAAGCAATATATAAAAATAAATATTTATTGTTTAATGGGTTGTTACTACATTTGCATCCCTTAAAAGAACTTAATAAAATTTTAAACTGGTTTATTTATCTGTGTGATGTGTATATTTTAAGAAATATTTACAAAATTTCAGCTTTCTAGCTTTAAAGAAAGTATACAATTTATATTTATTGTTTTTAGGGGTTGTATCACATTTTCATCCCTGGTAGCACGTAAAGAAATGTAAAACTGGTTTACTTTTTATACGTATCGTGTAAAAAATAAATGTACAAAATTTCAGCTTTCTAGCTTTAAGGAAAGTATAACAAACACTATTTATTGTTTAGGGGTTGTTTCAACCCTTAAATAGAAAATATTTTAAAATCCTTTTTTTTTGTGCTCCTCTAACGCCTAAAGCAACATGTGTACCAAATTTCAACTTACTAACGTTATTTAAATAATATTTATAATTTCAGGGGTTGTTACTACTTTTCACTTAGCAGAACGTGACACAGTGTAAAACTGATTTTGTAAGATATAAATGTAAAAAAATTCAGCCTTCTAGCATTAAGGAAAGTACCTATAACAAACAATATGTATTGTTTTAGGGGTTGTTTCAAACTTTAAAGGAAAAGTATTTTAAAATCCCTTCTCAGTGCGCCTTTAGCACCTATGAACAATATGTGTATAAATTTAACGTTCCTAGGCGGTATTTAAATAATATTTATAATTTTAGGGGTTGTTGCTACATTTTCACTTAGCAGAACGTGACAAAATGTAAAACTGGTTTATTTGTTTATATGTTTCTTGTAAGAAATAAATGGAAAAAATAAAAAAAAAAAGTTAAGACACAAAAAAGTTAGACAATTTTAAGACAAATAACATGATGAATAATTTATTCTTATTGGCTGAAGGATAACTAAGAAAATTACATACAATTTAATTAATAATATCAATAAATAGTAACAATTAAATAATAACTTATGAACAAATTAACCTCAAATGCAATGTATTGCACTTTGGTTTTAAAATAGGCTTACCAAACTAATAATGTTTAGCATTATTTCAATAATTTGTCACCTTAATTAACGCCCTACATATTTCAATAGGGATTCGTTTCTGTGAATAATCTGAAAAACGGGTGAAATCTTTCGCTAGCTGTAACTCTCTAACGAAGCATTTCCAGACCTATGAAGAAATTAACTTTTTCGTTATTTTTTCTAGTGGAATAAGCTCAGAAAGTTCTCGGAACATTATGCAAATAACTTATTATTTTAGCTCAAAATAACTTTAAAATATTTTGTTTCTAGAGTAATTCTGGGTATTGTCGACAACTACCAAGAAATACATTTTTCCTTTTTTTTGTCAATATCTCTGTTGTCTTTTGAGCTACAGAAAAAATTAAAAAACCAATAAGTTTGTCATTAAAAAATTAAACTTTTTTGTCTCTTGTAATTTTTTTGTTAAGTTAGCGGTTTTTGAGATATTTGACTTTAAAAATTATAATCGGCCGCCATTTTGAAAATATTTAAAATATCGTTCTAATTTTTCGTACAGTGATAAAAGGTTACGCAACAAATAGGAGTACAAAGTTTGAGCTCAATATGTTTTCTACTTCTAAAAATATTAAATATTTTGTAAAAAACACATACAGACAGACAGACCGAAAACGGAATGAGATAGGACACATGTTATAGTACATTTTTTGTTTCTTTTGACATGTGGAATAACGTGACAAAGTTTGTTCATATGGTCGCAGGACACCCTGTATAGTTCTGTTTCAACATTATAGCTAAGATGTTGCCTTTATTTGCTTTGTGGTGACTGCATACGGTGATTTAATTTTGTTACTGTCTACACTTTGATAGCCGATGTGATTGTACCATCCTCAAAGGGAACAAACAAAACGGAAA
>JAGFPH010004478.1:106408-117137 GCA_018207615.1 Philaenus spumarius | reverse complement strand
AAAAAGTGACAAGCATTATTTGTTGAGAAAGAGATAACTACATACAATTTAATACAATAGGTAGATCATTCTAGTATGGGCGTTACTGGAATTGCGCTAACTATTGTTTCTTAGAGAAGTTTTTAAGTTTCAATCAAATTTGTTAATGGTCATGTTTGTAAATAGTTACTTAAAATTTTCTCACGGTATTTAAACTAAATTTGAAGACTTTTGGATTGTTTTTTTTTTTAATATTTAAACAATATAAATATAAAATAAACGGTTGGAAGTTCAACTCAAAAGAATGGAATTTTATTCCTTTTCTAAGAAGACAATTTTAACATATAATAGTGTTAAGAGCGTTTTCATTGGTTCAAAATGTTTAAATACCAAAATATCTAGCGCTCAGTTAGGGTATTTTTAAAACTGTAGGGCCTATAGCCCTCTAACTTTTAAACGGTTAGTCGTATAAAAAAAACACCAAGAACTTAAACGTCTTAAAATGAATTGTAAAATCCGAAATCATCTTAAAATGCAGGATGTTCCATATGTCATTCGAAAGTAGCCCACCATATCGTAAAATGGCAGAAAATCTTTGAAATTTTAAATTCATATTTTTAATGGTCACTAAAAAGTAGGTGAAGTCCCCAATTTAAATTTTGCTGTTCATCTTGTACTTTTGGAGATCCCAATTAATGGTGGCAAAGTTAAAATGGACATTCTGTATAATAAAAGAAGTGAGAGGCTCCTGAACACAGTTACCTTACAGCGCTAGACGTTTGTATCTTCTTCTTGTCTGTTTACAGTCGGATCTGTACACACTAACATTTTAGTTTTATCGTAACAGAAATTGTCATTGTTTGTAATATTATTGTGCCTTTACTTTTTTTAATTTCAAGGTTATCTTGATTTTAAGGTGTAGTTACGTTAAACAAATTAAACCAATTAAGAATTCTGTAATAACGGTATACTAACCAAAGAAAACGATATATTTAAAACTTGTTCCAAGTATGTGATTTAAAATGGCGATCAAATGAAATAAACTCAAAAACTTTATTTGAGCATTTGATTTTTTATCGAATGGTGTAAGGCTCACAACAAAGGGTAGAAGGATAATGCGTGTGGATTGCCGAGATACCTTTAGGTTTTATCATTGCAAGGGATAAACGAACGCCCACTAATGGACGCTGTTTTAACTTTTACCCTTTGTTCGATAATTTTAACAGTTGAACAGGAATTAATCTGGCTGTACAAATTAACGTTTTCCAGAAAAGCGTAAGGTTTGTGAGTTATTAACATTTGACATTTTTTAACGGCCGCCATTTTGAAAGAGATTATTGGATTAAACCGGTTAATTTACGTAATTAAAGGCCTTTTCAAGTATGAAAATAGTCGGTTAAAACGTTCTACAATTGAAAAGCATATATATATAAAATGGCTGCTAGCCGAGTAACTTACCGTTTAAGTTATGATTACTGTAACTTTTTTCTGCAAACAATGTAATTTGAACTTGAATTGAGTCCAGATTTTTGAAACATTCCGTATAATAATCTATACTGTATTGAAAAGAGGGGAGTTAGCATTTTAGTTTTAACACAAAAACTGTTTACATTGTTTTGATGTAACTGATGGTGTGTTAAGCATTGTCCGTGTTAAGTTTAGTTTTACTTCTCAAGTTAGACCGTTATACAAACGTTGGTACTAAAGAACTTGCTCGACAATCAACTACAAATAAAAACAATGAGCGGAGGAAAAGATGGCACTCTGTATTTATATAAGCGTCCTTGCTCTGACTATATGAATGACAAATAGAATCAACGGAGAGCAAAAATTATTTAAGATAAAAATACAAAAGTAGGGCCACAGACGCAAACTAAGAAATAATTTTGCGTAATGTTAATTTTAAAGCGTAGAAATAGTGAAAGTTCTAGGTTCACTCCCAGCCTTTTATCAGATAAAAAGTTGTTAACTATTCTTAACATCATAACAAATCTTAATTTTATTCATAAATTCTAAATAAATGTAACTTCTTATAATACTATCTACTCTCTTAATTTAAGTATGCTAATTTTAATAATGTTTTCAAGTCAATTTCTTCATTTGAAAAAAAATATTTTTCACTTGTTATTCTGTCTACTCTCTTAATTTAAGCTTTCAAATTTTATTCATGATTCAAGTCAATCTCTTCATCTTTTCTAAATAATTTACGCCTTTTCCTTTAATACCTTCTACACTCTTAATTTAAGCGTGATAATGTTTTCATCTTTTCAAACCTTCTCATCACCTTTGTTAAATAAATTACATTCTTCTCATAATACTGTCTACTCTCTTAATTTATGCACGCTAATTTTATTCATGAATTCAAATCAATATCCTTTTCTAAATAATTTAAACTTTTTACTATAATACTGTTTACTCTCTTAATTTAACCACGTTAATTTTATTCATCTTTTTAATCTCTTTGCCTTTTAGAAATAAATTACACTTCTTCTTTCAATGTTAAATTTTACTGTCTACTCTCTTATAATTATGCATGATAATTTTGTTCATGAATTTAATTTCATCTCTTTATCTTTTCCATATAAATTACACTTCTTCTTAGAATAATGACTACTCTCTTAATTTAACCGTGATTATTTTGTCTCTATTCTCTCGATTATTCTAAAAATAATGCATAACTTACTTCTTTTTTATCTGCCTTTTACTTTTCTGAACTTATTTAAACTTCATTAGATTTTCTCTACTATCTAAATGTTTAGTCTCTAAAGCATGCTAAATTTATTTTTATTTTTATGTCTATCTGTCTACATATTTTCCAAATATCTTTACTCTGTACCCTATGTTATTTTTTTTAATGTATAAATGATAATAGTATATCTGTATTTTACTTTACTGAACACCTTCCCTCTCCTTTTTCTACTCTTTCAATATTTTACTTAATACATTATGCTAAATTTATTTCTAATTGTATGTCTACCTGTCTGTTACTTTTCTGGACTCCTTCAATCTTTCCCTTAAGATTTTCTCTACTATCTAAAATGTTTACTCTCTAAAGCATGATCAATTTATTTGTAAGTCTATATGTCTTTCACTTTTCTGAACACCTTTAAGATCTCCTGAATCTCCTTCTTAAGATATTATCTACTACCTAAAATGTTTACTCCCTAAAACATGCTAACTTTATTTTTATCTTTATATCTATTTGTCTTGCTATTTTATAAATATTTCCCACTTTATTCTGTTATTGTTTTTTAATGTAAGCATGATAATAATAGGCTATTTCTGTTTTTAAGTCTATACGTCTTATACTTTTCGATACATCTTTAATTTTATTCTTACATAAAAGTATGTATCTTCTTCTCACTTATTCTCTACTATCTAAATTATTTTCTCTCCAAAGCATGCTAAATTTATTTCTATTTCTTGTCTCTTCCTTTATATTTTTTTTAATATCTTCTTTCCTCTTCTAATGTTTTCTCTACTCTCTTAATTTAAACTTGCTATTTGCATGTCTGTTTTTATGTCTTTCTCTATTTATATTTCCCAGATATCTTCAGTCTTTATCTTATGTTATTATCTTTATTTTTGTTCACTTTTCATGATAATAGTATTTATATTTTCCTATGAGTATTTTACGATTCTGAATATATTCAATCTTCTTCTTAAGATTTTCCCTACTATTTAAAATCTTTATACGTCTACCTTCAATTATCTAAAATGTTTAACACCTTCAATCCAGATCTTAATATGTTTTCTACTATCTAAAATGTTAACACATATTACTCTACTATTTCTACTCTATAGTAGAAATAACACGTGTTATTTCTACTCTATAACACATGTTAAATTTATTTCTGTTTTTACGTCTATCTGTGTTTTACTTTATAAACACATCCCTTTTCTTCTTAAATTTGTCTCTACTCTCTCAAATTTTGACTCTATAATTCATGCCTAATTTACTTCTATTTGTATTTCTAACTGTATTTTATATTTCTGAACACCTACATTTCTTCTTCTTAAGATTTTCTGTACTATCTGAAATTTTTACTCTCTAAAGCATGCTAAATTTATTTTAACTTTTATGTCTATATGTCTTTTACTTTTCTGAACATATTTAATGGTCTTATTGAATTTTCTCGAGTATCTAAAATGTTAACCCTCTAAAGCATGCTTAATTTATTTAAATTTTTGTGTTTATCTGCCATTTACTTTTATGAACAGCTTCCATTTTCTTCTTAAGTTTTTCTTTACTCTCCTACTAAAATGTTTACTCTCTAAAGCATGCTAAATTTATTTTTTGTATGTCTTTTACTTTTCTGAACATCTTTAATCTTCTTCTTGATATTTTTTCTACTATTTAAAATATTTAATCTCTAAAGCATGGTAAATTTATTTTTATTTTTATTTCTATCAGTCTTTTACATTTGTGAACACTTTCAATCTTCTTCTTAAGATATTCTCTACTATCTGAAATGTTTACTATCTAAACCATGCTTAATTTACTTCTATTCTTATGTATATCTGCTTTTACATTTTCTAAGAGACTTCGCTCTTCTTCTTATATTTTCTCTACTTTCTTGATTTATACTTGCTATTTGCATGTCTTTTTTATTTCAATCTCTATTTATATTTTCCAAAAATCTTCCCTCTTTACAAAATACGTTATTTTCTTTTTAATATAAGTATGATTCATTCTACTTTTATGTACTTCATTCTATCTTTAACTTTTCTGAACAAATTCAATCTACAAAAACAATCTACTTTTTAGGATTTTCTCTACTATCTAAAATGTTTAGTCTTTAACTCTAAAACATGATCAATTTATTTCTATTTGTACGTCTATCTGAATTTATATTTTATAAATAACGTCTATCTTCTTCGAATAAATGTTTCCTCTACTCTCTTGATTAAAAATTTCTGTTTGCATGCCTATTTTTGAGTGCATCTGTATTTATCTTATATCTTTCCTCTGTATCTTGTGTCGCTATCTTTATTTAAAGTAGGATAATAATATTTGTATATTTCTGTCTTTATTATGTCTATATTTTTATTATGTCTTCTACATTTCTGGACACCTTCAATCTCTTCTTATGTTTTATATACACTAATATTTTTAATTTTATATAGCAAGCTAAATTTGACTATATTTTTATGTGTATCTGTCATTTACTTTTCTTAATACCTTCAGTCTTCTTCTTAACGTATTTACAAACTCTCATTAAATAAAATCTCTACATTTTTTACTCTCTAAAGTTGCTGAATTTACTTCTGTTTTTATGTATACCTGTCTATATTTTAAATATCTTCTTTCTTCTTTTTTTCCTCTAATCTCTATTATGTATTTAAAATTCTATCTGTTTTAATGTCTATCTCTCAAATTTTTCCCTCTATAAAACATGTAAAAATAACTTTATACATTTAAATTTCTTTTTATGTTTTATCAACTCTCCTGATTGAAATTTACTATTTGCATGTCTGTATTTACGCCTATCTCTATATTTCAAAAATATTTTCCTCCTTTATTTGATGATATTTTATTTATTTGTTTAATGCATGATAATATAGTATTTCTGTTTTAAGTTTATCTGACTTTATATTTTCAAAATATCTTCCTCTTTATGATATGTTATTTTTCATTTTTAATTTATGCATGTTAATAGTATTTCTGATTTTACGACTATCTGTGTTTTACTTTTCTAACACCTTTCCCCATCTTCTTAAATTTTCTCTACTCTCCTACATTTTTGGATCTCTTAAGCAATATAAATTGCATTCTATTTTGATGTCAATCCGTCTTTATATTTTATAATTAATTTCTCTCTTCTTTTTATGTTTTCTCGTTTCTCTTCATTTAAAATTCTATTTGCATGTCTGTTTTTATGTCTCTCTCTAATTATCTTTTCCCAAATATTGTACTACTTATCCGATGTATTTTTTTTACGCATGTTAATAGTACTTTTGCTCTTAAGTCTATCTGTATTTTAATTTCCACCGAACTATAACTATTCTTCTTAAGTTTTCTTTACTCTCTAAATTTTTAGTTCTTGCATGCTAAATTTATTTCTATTTGTATGTCTGTCATTCTTTAAAATTTTCTTAAATAACTTCGCTTTCCTTTTATGTTTCTCAACTCTCCGGATTTAAGTTAACTATTTGCATGTCTGTTTCTACATCTATTTATATTTCCCAAATATGTCTCCTCTTTATTTTATGTTATTATCTTTATTGGTAAAAGTATGATAATAATAGAATTTCAGTTTTTAAGTATATCTGTCTTTTACTTTTCTGAACACCTTCAATTTACTTCTTAACTTATTCTCCTCTCTCTAAATTGTTTACTCTAAAGCAGGATAAATTTATTACTTTTTTATGTATATCTATCTTTAAATTTCAAATATCTTCTCACTTCTTCTTATGATTCTCTACTCTCTAAATTTAAACTAACTTTTAATGTCTTTTTTTATGTCTACGGTATCTCTAAATCTTTACTCAAAAGAGCATACACAATTCATATCTGTTTTGAAGTCTATATTTTTTTACATTTCTAAACACCTTCCTTCTTCGTCATAAATTTGACTCTACTCTCTCAATTATTTATTCTAAAAATAATGCATAATTTACTTCTATTTTATGTCTATCTCTCTTACACTTTTCTAAACACCTTCTAAAATCTTCTTCTTAACTTATTCTCCACACTCTAAATTGTGTACTCTGTCAAGCATTCAATTACAAACTCTATCTCTATTTATAATTTCCAAATATTTTTTATTTTTATTTTATGTTATTATCTTTCTTTGTTTTATGCATTATAGTAGTTTATTTTAATTCTATCTATCTTTAATTTTCAAAACACCTGCAATATTCTTCTTAACGTATTCTTCTTTACTCTTTAAAATTTTTACTTTCTAAAGCTTGCTGAATTTACTTCTATTTTTATGTATATTTGCCATTATATTTCAAATATCTTCTCTTTGTTTTAGATTTAATTAACATAACTTGTTTAATGTCTATTCCAATAAATTGTTTACTCTGTCAAGCATTCTAAATTTATATCAGTTTTGATGTTTATATATTTTTAATTTCCCTCTTCGTCTTAAATTTATCTCTACAATTATTTATTGTAAAAATAATGCTTAACTTATTTTATCTGTCTTATGCCTATCTGTATTTTACTTTTCTAAATATCATTACTCTTATTCTTAAGTTTGTCTCTACTCTTTAAATTTTTTACTCTGAAAATCTGTATTGTTTTACTTCTATTTCATCATTTACTTTTCTGAACACATTTAATCTTCTTAAAATTGTGTCTACTATTTTAAATGTTTATTCTTTAGAGCATGATTAATTTATTTCTATTTTATATGTCTATCTCTCTTAATATTTTCTAAAAATCTTCACTTTCATTTTTATATTACTCAACTTTCCTTATTGAAACTTACTACTTGCATGTCTGTTTTCATATCTATCTCTCTAAGCCGAACAACAGACGAGACACCCTTCTGTGACTCTACAGTGTATCTCCCCGCGATAAGTTGGGACACCGGACAGTGTCCCGTACACCGGTGTCTCGTCTGTTGTTAGCCAAAATGTTACACTAAAAAGCATGCTAAATGTATATCTCTTTTAAAGTTTATCTGTCTTTTATTTTCCTGAAAACCTTCCTGGACACCTCTCTCAATTATTTATTCTTAATATAATGCGTTTGTTTTACTTTGTCTGTCTTTTACTTTTCTGAACACCTTTAAACTTCACTAAACTTCACTATCTAAACTGTCTACTCTTTAAAGCATGCTTAATTTATTTCTATTTTGATGTCTATCTCTCTTTATATTTTCTTAATATCTTCACTTTCCTTCACTTAAAGCATACGATATTTGTTCTGTTTTAAAGTCTGTCTGTCTTATATTTTTCTAAACACCTTCCTTCTCTTTTTAAATTTGTCTCTATTCTCTCTAGTATTTACTCCTTAAATCTTGTTTCCTTTTCTCCTGTTTTATGTCTATTCTCTTTCTCTTTTCTAACATCTTTTTCTCTACTTATTCTCCACTTTACTTTGTCAAGCATGATAAATGTGCATCTGTTTTTCTGTTTTGAAGTCTATCTGTCTTTACTTTTCTTAACACCTTTCCTCTTCGACTTTAATTAGTCTCTATTTGTCACTCCAATATCATGCATAATTGACTTATATTTGATCTGTCCTTTACTTTTCCGAACACCTTAACTTCATAATATTTTCTCCCTTTTCTAATAAGTTTATTCTCTAATGCATGCAATATTTTATTCTATTCCTATGCCTTTTACTTTTTTAGACAAATTTCCGCTTCTTCTTGAGTTTTTCTCTAGTCTCTAAATATTTAGCTCTTCAATGCAAATTTATTTCTATTTTTTTGGGTACCACTCTTTACATTCTTTAAATATCTTCATTTTCCTTTTTATGTTTCTTAACTCTCCTGATTTAACTTACTGTTTGCATGTCTTTTTCGTCTATCTCTACATTTCCCAAATATGTATTTTTTTAATGTTTTTATTTTATGTAATTATATTTCTTTGTTTTATGCACTATAAAGGTTTATTTTAATTCTATTTGTCTTTTACTTTTCAACACACATTCAATATTCTTCTTAGCTTATTCTCAACTCACTAGATTGTTTACTCTGTCAAGCATTCTAAATGGATATTAGTTTTGAAGTCTATAATTTTTAACATTTCTAAACACCTTCCCTCTTCGTCTTAAATTTGTCTCTACTCTCTCAATTATTTATTCTAAAAATAATGCATAACTTAGTTATTTCCTCTCTATTTTACTTTTCTGAACTTAAAATTTCTTAAAAAATATTAATAGCGACAAATATTAAAATATACTATCTAAAAGGTTTATTCTTTAAAGCATGCTCAATTTATTTCTATTTGTATTTCTTTCTCCCTTTGTATTTTATTATATCTTCTCTTTCCTTTTTATATTACTCAAAATTCCTTATTGAAACTTACTATTTTCATGTCCGTTTTCTTGTCTACCTCTCTAAATTTGTACACTATAAAGTATGCTAAATTTGTACTTCTTTTAAAATCCATCCGTCTTTTATTTTCCAGTACATCTTCCTGGACACCTCTCTCAATTATTTACTATTAAAATAAAGCGTTTGTTTTACTTTGTCTGTCTTTTACTTTTCTGAACACCTTTAAACCTCAATAGAGATTCTCTATTAACTAAACTGTTTACTCTTTAAAGCATGCCAAATTTATTTCTGTTTTTATGTCTATCTCCCTTCGTATTTTATTAATATCTTCACTTTTCTTTTTATATTACTCAACTTTCCATATTGAAACTTACTATTTCCATGTCTTTTTTCAAATTTTTCTCTCTAAATTTTTACACTATAAAGCAGCTAAATTTGTATCTCTTTTCAAGTCTACCTTTCTTTATTTTTCCAAACACCTTCCTTTTCTTTTGCAATTTGTCAAAAACTCTCTCTATTATTTTATTATATGTCTATCTCTTTTTCACTTGAAATTGTTATATAAATTACATCTCCTAGGATAAATACGATCACTTTGAGTACAATTTTCTGACAATCCTAGCTTAACACTTTTATTTTAGTTTCGGAGTTCCTCCATCCTCGAGACCTCAAATAAAAGTGTTTAGCTAGGATAGGCGAAATATTGTACTCAAACTAATCTCTTTCACTTTTCTAAAATCTTTTTATATACTAAATCTCCACTCTCTTAATTGGTTACTATGTCAAGCATGCTAAATTTACATCAGTTTTGAATTATGTCATTTATTGTTCTTAACACCTTTTCTCTTCGACTTTAATTTGTCTCTATACTATCTATTATTTTCTCCATAAGTAATTTTTCCCTTTCTTCTGTCTTATGTCTATCTCTCTTTCACTTTTCTAAAATCTTTTTCTCAAAATATTCTCCACTTTCGAAATTCAACCTTTAATCTTCTTAATATTTTTCTACTATCTAAAATGTTTACTCGTTAAGCATGCAAAATTTATTACTATCTTTATTTCTATCTCTCTTTATATTTTTAAAATATCTTCATTTTCCTTTTTATATTACTCAATTTCCCTTATTAAAAACTTGGTATTTGCATGTCTGTTTTCATGTCTATCTCTCTAACTTTTTACACCATAAAGCATGCTAAATTTTTATACTTTTAAAGTCCATCATTAAATTTGTCTCTATTTTCTCTATTATTTAATCCATTAATTATTTTTCCCTTTCTTCTGTTTTATGTCTATCTCTCTTTCACTTTTCTAAAATCTTTTTCTCAAATTATTCTCCACTCTCTAAATTGTTTACTCTGTCAAGCATGATAAATTTACTTTTCTGAACACCTTTATTCTTCTTAATATTTTTTCTACTATCTAAAATATTTACTCGTTAGGCATGCTAAATTTATGTCTACTTTAATTTCTATCTCTCTTTATATTTTCGAAATATATTAACTTTCCTTGTTATATTACTCAAATTTTCTTATTAAAACTTGCTATTTGCAAGTCTGTTTTCATGTCTATCTATCTAACTTTTTACACAATAAAGCATGATAAATTTGTATCTCTTTTAAAGTCTATCTTTAAATTTGTCTCTATTCTCTCTATTATTTATTCGATAAATCATTCCCTTTCTTCTGTTTTATGTCTATCTCTCTTTTACTTTCCTCAAATCTTTTTCTAAACTTAATCTCCACTCTCTAAATTGTTTACTCTGTCAAGCATGCTAAATTTACCATCCCTTTAGA
>JAGFPH010004478.1:75694-93150 GCA_018207615.1 Philaenus spumarius | reverse complement strand
TTAAATTTGTCTCTATTCTCTCTATTATTTACTCCATATATCACTTTCCCTTTCTTCTGTTTTATGTCTATCTCTCTTTCACTTTTCAAAAATCTTTTTCCCACTTATTCTCTACTTTTTAAATTGTTTACTCTGTCAAGCATGATACATTTACATCTGTTTTGAAGTCTATCTGTCTTTTACTTTTCATAACACGTTTCCTCTTCAACTTAAATTTGTCTCTATTCTCTCAATTTGTCCCTCTAAAAATCATGCATAATTTATTTATATTTTATCTGTATTTTACTTTTCTGGACACTTTAACTTCATAATATTTTCTCTACTTTCTGATAGTTTATTCTTTAATGCATGCAAAATTTCATTCCATTCCTATATGTGTCTGCCTTTTACTTTTCTGGACACATTTTCCCCTTCTTCTTAAGCTTTACTTTACTCTCCTAAATGATTTTCTCTCGAAAGCAAGCTAAATATAATCCGTCTTTATAATTTCTAAAAATGTCTCTCTTCTTCTTATGTTTTCTTTATTCTCTTCTTTTCAAATTCTATTTGCATGTGTGTTTTTATGTCTGTCTCTATTTTTCGTTCCAAATATTATCCTTCTTATTTGTTATAATTTTTATTTTTTTATTTTACGTATGATATGTATTTCTGTTCTTAAGGCTATCAGTCTTTTAATTTCCTGAGAACCCACCTTCTCTTTCTTAAGTTTTTCTCTACGCACTAAATAGTTAGCTCTTCCATGCTAAATTTATGTCTATTTTTATGCCTACCATCCTGTATATTTTCTAAATATATTCATTTTCCTTTTTATATTTCTCATCTCTCTTGATTTAAAACTTCTCTATTTGCATGTCTTTTTTCATCTGTCTCTATATTTCCCAACATTTTCCCTCTTTATTTTATGTTAACTTTTTTTGTTTTGTGCATGTTAATAGTATTTTTTTGTTTAAGTCTATCTTTCTTTTACATTGTTGTTTACTTTTCATTGATCGATTTAATCAATCAATCATTCAGTATAAAAAAAAACAATATTTATAAAGCCAAACAATCAATTTACTGTATAAAATTTCCACAACTATTTGCTATTGAATATACGTCCAAAATCATCATCCTTATTATTCAAAATTAAGCTCTAAAGCCTGTACAATATAACTGGAATAACCAGTACAAGTAAATTTTGTGTGAATTCTAAAACTATATATTAAATCAAAGTATTGTTTATTAATTACTTTATTAGCCCAGAAACTGTTCTCTTTTATAATATGTATATATGTCTGTTTTCTATATTTTTGTTAATGTTGTGTTCAGTTGCCTTGTTCAGTTACCATCTTGACTGGTAAAACCATGGTCGGCAAGATTGTCAACTTTACTTCATTGTAGATATTGTGTTTACTTTTTCCTTTTAACGACTCAATCATTAGATCTTAATCTTTTTATTTTTATAGTATAATATAATAATTGTATTTTATAAAATCATGTACCGTAATTAAATTTAAGTATATTTGAATATAATAATTATGTATATTTAATTATGTACAATATTTTTAAATAGTTTGTAAATGAGATGTAAACTACGACTTTTAATTGAGAGTTTAAATTTCACAATATCGTATACTTCCTTTTATCTGAACCAATTTATTTGTATGTTATATTTATCTGACACTATAAGTTTCTATATAAGTAGCTGCTAGTCTTTGTATTTTTCATACTTAAATTTTTTAATAATTCTTTCTTTCTACACTTCTCTAAAACTGCCCCTTTAGTAACATTCTATCTGCAGTGATTTTAAGTTTTAATTCAATTTAATTTTTATACGTTTTTAAAGCATGCACAGGGGATAATCTTTATTATAGAATTCCCTAGTTCATATTCTTAGTTATTCCATTCTGTACGTTATACATTCTCAATTTATTTATTTCTTCCTTTAATGGTTAGTGAGGTCACTTCGTCTATACTTCTTATGTTTGGTTTACTCTTCCATTGCAATAGTCTGTACATGGTATAGAGTAAAAACATAAAATAAAGTAACAATTTGCTCCCTCCTTTTCATTAAGCTTCATTTCTTTTATATCCAAGTATGTCATAACTAATTTCATTACTTTTCACTTATTATAATTTAAATCATGCTAATTATAACGTATAAGTTTCAATCTTCCTTATTCTTCTCATACATTATAATCTCTCTCACCTTCTACTTTAAAAGGTTATTTCCATTTTTATATTGATTTTCTCCTCCTAAACATTAAATATATTTATATTTTAATAATATCCAAAACATAATTTTTTGAGGCAATTTCTTATCTACAAGACCTTAATTATTTCATTCTATGTCTTCTTCATCTTTATTGTTTCGTAGCCTTTCAAAATCTCTTTGCCCCTCTTCGTTTGCTGTATCTTCTTTCGTGTTTTAAACATGTTTGTTCTTTGTTAAATTTACCTTGTCTTTTATAATTTTTATTCTCCTTCATTGAGCTTGTTTAAAGTATGTTATTTTCATCACTGTTTTATATCCTCTTCTCTCTTCTAGTAAGCATGCTAATTTTATCACTATTTTTGTACTCTATCCTTCTTTCTTTGTACCTTCTCATAGTTTTTACAAAATCATCATATTTTGTATCAATGTTTTGGATTATATTATTTTTGCTATGCCTTAATTACAGTATTTAAAGTTGTATGTCTGTTCTATTGCAATAAGTTTACGTCCTTGAGCATATGCTAGTTTTGCCAATGCGTTTATTTTTATCCTTTTTTGTGTTGTAATGCTTCATCCATGTCTTGTAGCAGAGGTGTTAGCTTACCTTGCTCAAGGTAATGATGTCGGTGCTTTTGCCAAATAATATTCTACATTATAATACTTAACTTTTTCTTTGTGACTCCAATGAACTATTAGTTTCCTCTTGAGCATTATTCCATCCCATCTTCAACTTTTTGTTATTTTATACACACTTTTTAAATTATATTTAAACACTTATAAATTCCTTACATCTTCGTTCTTTAAAACTTATTTTACTGTTAGTGTTTTTCTACTTTGTTCAGTTGATTTTTATTTATATTTGATTTCTCTTACTATTGTATTTCTCATCTGAATTTTAGTTTATTTTCCTTACTCTTAACTTGTTTGACATTATTTGGAGCATGACATTTTATTTTTAATCTTTAACATACTTTAGTATCTTTTAACTATTACTATTGCAAATGCCTACTATTTCCTACCTATATTTTAATATCACTGTTTCTATTTTTGTGTGTCCTTATTTTCGTATAAAACCACATATGATCTATATTCATTTTATTTGGTGCTATTTCTACTTAAATTTTCCATAGTTATGTCTAATTTTCTAATTGTCTCTTTTCTAATGTTCTATCCTCTACATGTTACCTCTTCATTTATAGCACACTTAATATATTATTTCATTTCTTTAGAACAATTTAAAAGTCTTTGTTATACTCACCGTTTTTTATTTAAATTATGTTTATCTATTTCAATTAGAGTAGGTTTTAAATGTGCATGTTATTGCCTATTGTACATAATTTCCAATACATTAAGCAAAAATGTGGATATATTTTATGTGAAATAATGTACCTTTAATATTTGTATGTTTATCATAAATATGTTTATTTTTATACGATTGTGATTTGTTCAGTTTAATTATTGTTGATAACTCAATCGTTAAATTTTTCTGTAGCATTGTTAACCATGATTTTTTATAATACTGTTTTATATTGTGTACAAAAAATATTTGTAAAATAATATTTCAAGACATGTTTATTGTTAGTGTCTTCTTTTAAATTGCTATTTTTATAAGTGGAACTCTTGCTACTATAAATTTAAAATGTGTAACGCAGTTAATTTTTCCATCTTGAAAGATTAAACAAAATATAAGTAAATTAATCATAGTTTTAGTGCTTACTTGATGTACCTCGTCATCTCTTTCACCTCGTAGTTTAGGGTTGCAGTAGCTACTACACCAAACAAATTGTTGACGGATGGTATCATTCTCCAGCCCAAAATAAGAAGAGAAAACCACTCGCATTTTGATAACTTATGTATAAAGGGTTAAATTGGCATAAAATAAAGAAAACTACACAATAAATACAAATTTTTCTAACTAAACACATCGCTGGAGAGCTGAAATTCAGCACACTTGTTGCTTAAGTAATGAACTGGAAAGTAAACAATAAAGTTTCTATTACTTACCCAACCAGGCTGGAGGTTAAGTAAATCTACACTTACTGTATTGTTTAGTCATCAAACGAGAGAAATGTGTTCCAAGTTTTATAAAAATTCGCTTAAGGGTACGGAAGTAATGCTAGAACAATAACTTCTAATGTCTCTAGAACACTCGTAGACTTTTTTAGAGACATTTCATACTTCTCACAAAACTAATCACCTGGAATTTGGTAAACATATTATTTGTTGGAACATGCACAAAAAATATTTCATTTAAACTAATTTACCAAGTCACCTTTACATAAAATATACAGGCCTAATTGGAAACTTTGTAAATTAAATATTTAAATTTCTATTAATGAGTAAAAATATTGAAACAATTCCATTTCAACTACCTCTTTTTAAAGTAATAACTGAATTAATTAATAATATATTGTGCATTAATAAAAGGAAATAAAGCTAGATAGTTTATTGTGTCAGATGATTATTATGTACAATTTGAATATTTGTTGAACATATGTTTTCTCTCTAGGCCAGTCTTCAATAAAATGTTACAATAAGTGTACTTCTTTTATTATTACAATTCTCAATTATAACTTAATATATTTTAACAGGTTATGGGCCCAGTTATGATAAGGTAAGTTATAAAGATAAGAAACATTTGTTGGTAGAATAACAAAATCTTGAGAATTATTAGCAGTTTGCTATTATTGAAGCTCACAGAAACATAACCTAAAATGGCTACATCAACTATTCCTTTTCCTATGCTTTCTGCTGACAATTTTACGAATTGGAAATTCAGAATATGTATTGTCCTACAAAAGGAAGGTGTAAATGATGTTTTGAAAACTATTGACTCAGATGTAGAAGCCCTAAGGTAGAATTTAAGCGGAAAGATGCAAAGGCACAATGTGTTATAGTACAGTCTTTGTCGGATAAATACATAGAATATGTACAGGATGCTAAAAGTGCAAAACAGATGATTGAAAGTCTAGAGAATGTATTTCAAAGAAAGAGTGCACTTTCTAAAATGTATTTGATGAAAATGTTATTAACACTGAAATTCGTGGAAGGTGAATTGCAAGAACATTTTAATAAGTTTGAGAAGTTAATAAAGGAGCTTGATGCAGTTGGTAAAAATGTGATCGATGATACTGACAAAACTTGTTACTTCTACTGACAATGCCAGATCGCTTTGATAGTGTTATTGTGTCAATCGAAACAGTTATGAATAAGGATACATCAGCATACTCTTATACAGATGAAAAGACAAGGTTATTAGATTCGGAGCTCAAAAGTAAAGAAAATACGGTTAAAAAAGAAAGCAATTGTTCTTTCTCATCTCAAATGGTAAAAATACTAACAAATAAACAGTACCAGGAACTGGCACATACTTTCTCACAAATACACATTTAAATTACTAAACAGATTCACTGGGACTTGTAGGGTGGGGTAGGAGAGTTTTTTTATTAAAGTTGGAGATTAACCAATAAATATTATTATTATTATTATTATCTAGAGAGAAAACTATTCGATCGATGTCGAAAAAATTTGCACCAAACACGTTAATTAGGTCTTCATAGATGCACGTAAAATGGTTTTGAAATTCTTTTTAAACAACCCGCTTTATGGCCAAAAAACCCCCAAAAACAGTTATTATTATTATTATTATTATTAGCTAAACGAGAATTTTTATAAAAATGCGGGTTTCTGTATATGGTAGGGCACATTAAAGGCTACAAATAAGCCAAATTTTATCAAAATCGTTAGAACCGTTTTCTAATAAAAAAATAATAACAGATTTTTTGGGGGTTTTTTGGCCAAAAAGGGGGTTGTTTTTCAAAATTGTTAAAACCATTTTTCGTGCAACTATACAGGCGTACTGGACATGTCTGGTGCAAATTTGGTTGAAATAGATCGAATAGTTTTCTCTCTAGCTTTGTCTACATACAGACATACATACAGACATACATACATACATACAGACATACAGACATACAGACAGACATTTTGTAAAAACCACTTTTTTGGACTCAGGGGGTCCCAAAACGGATATTTCCACAAAAATCTCAACATCGATTTTTTTTGCGATCACTATACTTTCTCTATACTATAGTATAGTGAGAAAGTAAAAACGGGACATAATATGTTACAAATGTGAAGGTAAGGGGCATTAAAAGAGTGAATGTCCTTCTGCTAAACGTAATAAGTCAAGTAAGACAACTTATTGTGGTCGTGGTTATTGCGGCAATTCTGGAGGGAGAGGCAGCTCTCGTGGACATGGTAGTGTTAACCATGCGCGAATTAGTGAAAATTCAAAACTAGTGCAACAAATTGAACAAGAAAAATTTAAAGAATTAAAGTATACTTTAAATATATAGATAGTGTATAGCAGAATAACTGTAATAGCATTAATTTCATTCTGGACAGTGGTGCAACTAATCATTGGGTTAGTGAACAGGTAGAGAAAATTATGCAAAATGTTGAAACTATAGATGAAGCGATGGAGATTAAAATTGCTAATGGAGATATTATGAAAGGTACTAAAAAAGGTATAGCCTTAAAAGTTTTAAATAGTAATGGTAACTGCTACGCATTCACATCAATACCTGCAATAATAGTTCCTGGTTTTTCATATAATATTTTCTCAGTTAAAAGAATGTCTGAAAAAGGATACGATGTAATGTTCAACAGTGGTGGAAAGTTAGTTACAATAATAAAAGATAAATTACATGTAAAACGTAAACCAGTGGGTAATCTATACATAGCAACGTTTTACTTAGGCCTACCTAAATTTTCTACAAATGAGGTTTGCTGTGCGACATCAAATAATGATGTAGGCCTAGGCCTATTGTGGCATCAAAGATTGGGCCATTTAAATGCTCAAAGTATTAGCCTATTGAATTTTCCATCCAATTTTGGAACATGCAGTCCATGTAAACAGGGTAAAGCAAAGAGGAAGCCCTTTGAAGATGTAGATTTACCAAGATCAAGAAAAATAGGTGACCTTATTTACAATGATCTAGTCTGGTTCATTTAGAATACACACAAGGAATGGCGAGAAGTACTATCAAACCATTACCGATGATTATTCACATTTTGTCGTTGTGTATTTGCTCAAGAATAAAGACGAGGCAGAAAGAAATATTATGAACTATGTACAAGAATTAAAAGCCAAAGGGTATTACTGCTCCAGAGTTAGGTCAGGTTGTGGTGGCGAATACTAGTCTCATGTGTTTAAAAATTTTTGTAAGCAAAAGGGAATAGTTATAGAATATACTTTGCCATATACACCACAACAAAATGGTGTCAGTGAAAGGATCAATTTTACCTTGATGAGTAGAGTAAGAACACATTTTGCTGAAACAGAATTGCCAATGTATCTGTGGGGAGAAGCAGTATGCTGTGCTGCGTATCAACTGAACTGTTCTCCAACAAGTGCACTAAAAGGTAAGATACCAGCTCAAATGTATCTTGGGAAGGTAAATTTTGATAAATTGAGAGTATTTGGTGCAAAGGCTTGGGCTTACAAAGTGACGGTACCAGCCAATAAATTGGAATCAAGAACAATAGAATGCATTATGGTTGGATATATGCCACTAACGTATATAGATTGTGGGACCCAAAGGCAAATGAGATAGTAATCTCAAGAGATGACACATTTGATAAGAAAGATTATAAGTATAAACCACAAGTCAGTGTGACAAATGCCCCGCAAATTCCAATTGAAAATGACTGTTCTGAGGAACGATTGAATGACAACACTACAGGAGAAATTCCTTTAGAAAAAATTCAGTCAACTTCAATTCGTAAGAGCACCAGAGTTACATCTGCACCAAGCAAATTAAAGGATTATGTATGCTACAAAGATGATGACAAGTCTGAAATGAGCGAAGATGAAATGCATTTGGCATACTGTTTGTGTGCAGGAGTTCCAAGTTCCTTTGAAGGTGCAATGAATTTGGACGATGGTTGGAGAGAAGCTGTAGACAAAGGGACCAGCGCTCTTGAGCAACACAAAACCTGGAAGTCAGCTGCTTTACCAAAAGGAGAAAGGGCAATTGATACAAGATGGATATTCTCAATTAAAATTGATGGTACCAAAAAGGCTTGTTTGTTACCAGTAGTTCTGTCGGCCTACAACATGCAGGCGTGGTATATGTATAATTACGATATCAGTAAATAAAAAAACAATATTCATTGTAACTGATCCGGAAATCAGTATAAATATAGCAAAGTAGAACCTCTGCCTATAAGACTAGTAGGAACAAGCTGCCTACATTATTCTGATTTTATGACGGATTGTTCATATTTTACAACTGTATGTTCGGATATTTAAATATCTAGAAAATAATACACAGCGTTTTGAAAGTATAAATCAACTCTTGTGATCAAGAGATAAACTAAGCTAACACATGTATAAACTTAACAGAAAACATAAACCTAGAGGACTAGGCTTAGTTTGCCACCTAACCTAAAAATACAAATAAGAATATAAAAAAACAAAGGACTAAATAATTTAACCACTCAGCTGAACCGCTGAAGTGAGTTAAGTGAATTTCCAAAATTAAGTTTATAGTATATAAGGGTTTCAACCGACTATTTGGTTTACTCACAAATGCTTTCAATAGCTACCTGCGTGTACAAAATATATTAGTAAAATTTGTTTGTAACACAGCCTCCAAAACCAGCTCAAGCGCTTCTTCGTTCCGCTCGCAACAGAAAAAGTTGCTTTGTGACATTGCACCTCAACCTTGCGTCCTCGGACTTTTTACTGCTTTGCTTCGCTTGCAGCGGTTTGCATGATGGCAGTCGGCCTTGTAACAGAAGCTGTCCAACTATAAAATCCCCCTTGTAGATTTGAACCAAGTAATTTTATTTTATTTTACATTATGATCGATTTTGGGTTAACCAAACGAGCTATAAGGTCGTGAAAAAAACAAAAAGCATACAATAATTTTCTACATTTATATTTTTACCTCAAATATATTTATATTTATATAAAACCTGAAAATTTTTATTTTTTTACACCCAAAAAAAGGATTACTTTCGGTCAAAAAAAGTGTTTCCGGTTATTTAATTTTTTTACTAACAAACTCGTCTGAGCCACTTAGACAACTTACCTTTGTACCAAATTGGATGTAAAATGTGGCCATTAGAGTGCAAACACTTATACAGTGGAACCCCTCTTAACCGGCCTCGGATCAACCGATCCTCGGATTAACCGGCCTATCCAATGGAGCAACAGAGTTTTTTTTTCTCTTACAGATTATATTACTGTAACTAGCCGAAGTTTCAAACATTAATTGTTTGACGGACGTTTCCCGGAAAATAAAGCTGGGTGACGCAACTTTAGATGTGCAATGTAGTGTTGTGTTAGTGTTGTGGCAGGCAGAACAGGGGAGGGGGAGCATGAGTTTGATTCCCCTCTTCCTTCCGCGCAAAAGTATTTTTGCTTACAATCAATTGACAAAGCAGCATTCTTTGTTTCTTTTTCTTCGTCTGTTGCTTTGTCGGAATCTTTACTGAATTTCGTGGGAACAAAATAAGTAATATTTGTAACATATTGAATAATATTTGAGCAGCAAAAGATTCAACGGCATTAGACGTGATGAACGTACGAAAATGGAGAGACTTGGCTTCACAAATCTTTGAAAGATATAGAACGGAAAAATTTCGGTAGGCCTAACTGATTTTTTTAAACACAATGATACAGTATATTATGAAAATTCAGTTATTAAAGTTTATGTAAGTTTAAAATGTTTAATTTGTTGGTGTTTGTTTATGTATGTATGTACATACAATAAAATGAGTTGCAATAACGTTTTATTTGCTTGTTTATTTATGAAATATGTAGGGTATTTTTGAACAGTGACTTATTAAAACGTGTTCTGGGGACCGTGATCAGTGCTGATTTACTACTCTCGACCTTAGATCTCACCATAAGGGTCGCTGCAATAGCTCATCTTGCTTATGGAAATTCGCAAAAAAAACTAGAACTATGACATCAAAAAAAAGAACTCAACAACTAAATACAAACTGAAATGATGAGAGAAAAATACTGTGACCAGTGAGAAAAACAGAAAGAAAGTAATCTCTACATCTATAGATGTGTTTGGCATTGGTTAGTGTACTTCAATCATTCGAAGTACTTGAATTCACATTAGGTATTAGGTGATCAGTATTAATCCAGCCAAGCTAGTACTAGGGTAGCCAAACAACTAGGGACATAGTGCCCCTACACTGGCACAGATTCAACTCTGACAGTGTGTCTGTCAGACACAAATCTGATCCAAAGTATCAATGTATACTTAAAGACTCCCTTCTAGTCTATATGTGACCAGAGAAACAGTTTGCAATATCACTGATTCAATGTTATTAAGCTTAAATAAATTACAAACGGAAGAGGAAATATAAATGTTTAAAATAAACACAAAATATAGAATTTATAACAAACGTATTCTTTTTACAATAAGTTCAAGTATTATACTTTGTATATTACATAATTACATCTGATCCAGTGTTAAAGCTAATACATCTTCGCTTAATATTAATAATATATTGGTTTACACAATACAGAAATAAAATATTTACAAAATGTTTTCAATATAACTAATATTATTGTACTTTCTCATTTACCATGATTTATTTGATAATTACTTAGTTGTGGATCATAGACATCTCGTATCATTGAGAGAATTTTCTTGTCCATAGGCAGACATGGTTAATGCATTACAATATAACCATGTGGACGCCCAGAAATAAACGATAATGAAACTTTAATTTATATATTTTGTGCTTACCGTTGTTAAAATTCTACCGCTATTTAATAGCAAATTAGTCAATAACCTCATAATGGTGTTTGTTGAAATTATATTGACAGTTGAACATTACTTTTGTTTGTACAGAGTTGGGCGTACTAATGGAGTGATAATTTCCAGAAAGAAACGCACCAACTCAATGCGGTGATTAGTGAATAAGTTTTGTCGCATTGTAATTGTACTCAATGAAAGGGACAAAGCCACAGTCCTGTTACAGTATGAACAAAGCAAATCAGACCAGATGTTCTGCCATTCTTGTAAGATACCTTCGGTGAACTGCATTGGAAATTATCACCGGGCTAAATCATTAAGACAGTAATTAGTGTGTTTCTGTTAAAAATTCAAATTGCTGTCATTAAAAGCAGCCATGAATTGTTTACTGGAATTGAGGTATGGCAATTATAACTTCTTGTCGACTGTTTGATTATCTACCGAGTGCCAAGTCGATTTAGAATTTGAACGGCCAGAAATGATTGTACAGATACCTCTTTACAGTAAACGTTTAACCATCTGCTTTGCTTTGTTTAACACTATTTCCTCATTGTATTCTTGAGCAATTCTTTATTGAGGATCAACAAATCAAGTGAACTATTTGGATTTCATTAATCCTTTTTTTAATACAAACTATTTACGATGTCGTTCACAGTGTTCCAGCAACTGGGCTAATGCCACTCTGCAAGACTGTCATTTCAGATAACTTATGCAAACTTTGTGAATCGTATCATATTCTGAGAGACTGACGTTCCTTACCAGTCCTGCTCTTCTGACGTCACACTGCCACTAATCTTTGAGGATCACTGATCATTCAATGGTTCAAGAAGGATTTCTAAATCAATTAGTGATTCATGAGGGATTGCTCAAGTACTTTTTTTTAAACGTTACGGTATCAGTATCGTATATTTCTCGCCATGCTGTAATTCAGGCTAGTAATTCAAAATAACTTAGATCTGGGGCAGCACAGGCACAAATTTACTAAGTCTAAGAGAAGATTTTAAGCGTTACACTAGTCCGAATAGTGAGTAGCCTCCACAATTAGTAAAGTCCTGTTTAAAAAAAAAGGCAGTAAAACAACTGCTACATGCCGCTTGGTAGTTCCTTGTGCAGTTATTTACTGTGGTTTTTTTAAGAAAGAATATTGCTGTGCACAACTTTATAATCAGTGTGCATTTTTCTAAAGCAATTTTTGCTCTTTTGAACTTTCAAAATATGTAATTTTATATGTTTTTTATACCAATTTCATTTTGTTCTTCTTCTTTACATTCTCTTACAACATTTATTACTAATTTCTTCCACGCTCGTTGGCATTTTGATTTTTATATTTTTTTCTCTCCAGAATCGTAAGTTCTGGGTATTTCCCACTTCCACAAAAATTAATTTACAGTCAAGTTCCATTTCTTAATATTTCACTTATCGATGATACTGTAAAAGTTCTAGTAAGTAAATGTAGATTACTAAGGGCATTAAAAAAACATGAAGCAAGCTCGTTACTACTCAAAAATAAAACCAGTTCTGTTTTCAAACAAAGCATTTTTTCTTTCTTATGACAGTATCTTCTTTTTAATAATTATTGATGAAAAAACTGTATAACAGCAGTCATATGCAGTTTCTTTGGTAAACAAATAGGAGGTAGTGAGGTGAGATCCAACACTTGAAGTGGATTTTGATGGAATTCTCCGTAAGGCCCTAGGGTTTATATACATACTAAGTTTAGCTAAAGAAAATAAAATGAACAAGCACCTGTGTGTTTTTAAGTCATTCAAATAAATTTTAGATTATGAAAGGAAATTCTTCTACTATTGGTCAGTTTTATAAATTTACATAATAATGCACTATTTTGTATGCAAGTAGAGTTAAACACAAACATTTAATACAAAAAAAAGTATTGTTATTTGTTACTTAACGTGTTTACTTTACCCCAGCCAGACTAATGCAGACAGTGTGGGCAAGGTAAGTCAATAGCCAGTAGCCAGTTTCCAATTGTGGCAGTATGGGACCACTCCAGCTCCCCAGTTTTTTAATAACTATTATTACTACAGAAGATTTAACAATTTATATATTCAGTAAAACTATAATGTAATGTATACAGGCCTATTCACAAAGATATGCACATACTTTGCAAACTCTTTTTGTAAGTAAAAACAAAAATTCATACAAACAAAACACTTAGCTACCTGTACATCCACCATTTTGTTTCTGCTTTTTTTTAAACAATAATAACTATGGAAGTAGATAACTCTAAAAATGTAAAGATTCCAACAGTTATTAAAACGAGTTAAAAACAAAGATTTAATATTACACTTTCTTATATTACGATTGCAAAACCACTCTTATCCTCCACCTTCCCATACAGACTACAAAAAAGTTAGAGTTTCAACTATAAATATACGAGGTCTGTTCAAAAAGTATCTGACTTTATTTTTTTACACGCAGAAAACTGAAGGTGGGTGGATGTGTTTCAGCACAGACGTGACCAAACATGTTAGGATTAAGCTGATATTGCTTCCCGGCCGATAAGTTATGTCATTCATGTTTGAACACGTCTTGAACAGAGTAGTCTAGAGTGTGCTCGTTGGATTTTTAATTTTCTAAAATGGCGGAATGAGTCGATTAGCATTACAGCATTCAATTTTGTTACAAACTCGGCGATAATCAAGCAGAAACAATTTGAAAAGTTCGAAAAGCTTTTGGAAAGGATGCCATGAGTGCCACACAAATTAAAGAGTGGTAGGCTCACTTCAAAAGTGCTCGCACATCCGTTGATAAAGAACCACAATCTGGTAGGCCTTCCACCAGCAAAAACTATGAGGTTGTTGCCTGAGTTGAAGCTTAGGTGCTGGAAGATCGACGTATAACCGTGTGAGAGTTCTCAGAAGAAGTTGGAATAAGTGTTGGAAGCGCTCACTCCATCCTAACTCAAAAGAAGGGTAGCCGCCGAATTCGTGCCAAAGCTGTTGACAAGAGAACAAAAAGAGCTTCGTTTGGAAATTGCGTAAGACATGTTAGGCTTCACAAATAGTTACAACAATTTCTTAAACATGATAGTATGATGAATCGTGGGTGTATGGTTACGACCGGGAAACTGAAATTCAATCCTCGCAATGGCGGTATTTGACATGTCCCCAACCAAAGAAAGCTCAGCAAGCGAATAAGCTCCCCAAAGGCAAACAATCACCAAAGAATATTATCAAGAGGTCCTCCGACGTCTCCGTGATGCTGTGCGGCGAAAGCGACCAGAGTTGTGGTTAGCAGGAACTTGGCAGCTTCATCACGACAACGCTCCAGCTCATTCTTCGCATCTTATTCAACATTTTTTGGCAAAACACGAAGTTGCGGTGGCGCGGCAGCCTCCCTATTCACCAGCCATGGCCCCCTGCGACTTCTGGCTGTTTCCTAGATTGAAAATGCCATTGGAAGGTCACCGATTCGAATTGAAAGAGGAAATAATACAGAATGCGCCGTGCCGACTGAACGCGATTCCAAAAGAAGCCTTCCAGAAATGCTTTCAACAGTGGCAACACTGGTGGGAAAAGTGCGTGGAGTCTGGGGGGGGGACTATTTCGAAGGAGAGTAGTGTAATTTTTTGTATATCTAAAAAAAATTATTTTTTATTCAAAGAAGTCGGATACTTTTTGAACAGACCTCGTATTTCCTACTCTACTCCAATCAACAATTAAATAAATAACAACATTTTTTATTTTTTTGTTTTTTTTTTATACAGGGTCATTCTGCAATGAGCGAAGATATTTCAGGGCGTTGTCATATATTATGGGCTAAAATAAAGAAAAAACCTCCTATAATCATATATCCGGAAATCCTTCTTTTACCAACCATCGGCTAATTTGTTTTTTTTTAAATAAATAATGTGTATCTATAAAACAGTTTAACCGATTAAGTTGAAATTTTTCAAGTTACTAATCAATGTAAAGACCTAGTTTGAAAAAAAATGTCAACTTGTTCCAATAATCCGTTTTAAAATATCGGCCATTCAAACATTTAAAATGAAAATAACTCCACAACCGTAAATTTTATAAAAATCTTCAAGAGCGTATCTTTGTAGCCATTTTATTTCCTATCTAATAGTACAGCTGAAAAAACTATCAAACAAAGGGTAACTGTAGAACAGCGACCAACTTAATTGGTATTGCAAATTAATTATTGTCTACACTTTGTTCCTACCAGATGATGAACCCATCAAACTAATGGTCACGGTTTTACTGTGACATTCTTTTCAATAGTTTTGGCAGTTATGTTTTACAAAAATGTCTTTACAAAATTTCAACTCAGTTAAAAAACAAAATGGTTGATAGATGGTGAAAAAAGCGTTTCCATACACATTTTTATAGGAAATTTTTCTTTATTCTAATCCTTATGACTACGCCCTGAATTATATCCACACATTATAGAATCACCCTGTATCGAGGCAAAGGGCAGACAACCCCCTCCTCCCTATCCTTGATACATCCCTGCAAAAAGAGCAAAAAGCACTTCAGATTGTGTTAAAAAAGACAGACACACACCTGAGTTAGTATAGACGTTGGTGAAAACACTAACAGTTTAGAGTTCAAAATAACAATTTGAAAGCAATCCAAGTCTATGTTTGTACATGAGTTGTACAATGCAATTGTTGGTATCTCAGATACATTACATAGTTAAATAAATATACGGATTTACTACTTGATCAACTACGGAGTGAAAATGGGAGTAAATAATTACCAAATAGAGAACTGATAGCTATTGACTTAAAACTTTTCAAATTGAACACAAGATGGCAGTAGTAGTTTACAAGTGATTAAGGTCCTTTATTGTTTCCTCCAGGTCCTGCGGAGATTGCTTGAGGATAGTTGCAGTACTCACAGACTCCGGGAGGTCCTTGTGATCCTGGTGAACCCCTTGGGCCTGGTAAACCTGCACAACAATATATACCGTTAAAAACAAGTTCAGAGGTTCATATAATTTGACTAAATTTGATTAGGTTTGTATCTAACCCTCCAAGTGCTAATTAAATCACTTTAAGTGCTGGGCCATTTTTTAGCATCTTGCACGGTTAGTTTAACAGTTATTTTTTTATATGAAAAAATATACTTAAATAGCATGTATTGTATATCAAATTGTTCATAACAACATGTTCTACAATATAAAATAAAAATAAAACAATTAACCAGTTGGTGTTAATAAAATGACGTCCATAGAGTAATGTAGTACAAAATGTTTTTAATAATTTGTAGGCACATAGATGGTCTTGAAAATGTAGTAATGCAAATTCCAAAATATAAAAATTGTTCTAATTTTAGTTCTGAATAAGAATTATATAACAAAAAACTAGTTGATCTAAAGGCCGGTCCAGACGCTACGTTTTGCACAGCCTTCTGTTTACGCAGTCTTAAGACGGAATGAAAACGTTGCTGTTTTTAGAGCGTCTACATGCACCGACTTGTCTGCACAGTTCCAGGAAATCTATACTCTCTAGCTCAGTTATCGCTGCAACTGTACCGTCTTCGCGCAGTTTTCCTGTCTACACGCAACGTTTTATCTGCAACGTGTTGAACTGTGCAGACAAAAGGTTGTGCAAAACGTAGCGTCTGGACCGGCCTTAAAACATTTACTAAAAATTTAAAAATAACATAGGTAATTTTTGATAAATATGTATTATACAGTACATGAATAAGTATTTGTATACCATTTCACAAGTAAACCATGTTGAGTCCATCTTGGTTACTAATATGAGTCCACAAATGCTAAATGTCTAATATAATAATAATATAATAAGATATGTACAGAAAAATGTTTATGGACCGACTAAAGAACCTTAGTCAGTTGCGTAGTTTTTACACAAACGTACACAAACCACAGGTTACAGCTGACAATATTGTCATCTGTTACTTTTTTTCTTCCAAAGATGACAAACTCGCACTGCCTACTATATAGATAATTCAATTTACTTTCATTCTATGTGAAGAGCAAGTTTATCCGATAACTATTAGCTTAGATATATCGATTTTACGGACTATCGCACTGTGCGATGCTAGCACTTTCAAATGGTCTGAACAGGTCTCACAGTGCGATAGTAGCACTTGCAGGGTTAAAGTACACTGTCTCCTGGAGTCCTGGTCTATTTTACTCACCTCGTAAAGACTACAGCGGTTTCAAAAACTCATCAGGCCGCAAAAAACTGTCATTCACTCAATAGGGGCCGGACACAAAGAAATATAAGTCTAGAATAGACTGGCACTTGTTTTACACCTTGATATTTTGGCAAAAATAACTACGTACGTGTGCTAATATTTTTGTGATGTGTTGAGTTTTCAAATGTTTTATTTCTATGTTGTAATAATAATTTAAAATGTCCACAAAATCCGAAATATTTAAGGCTGTCTAAAGAACAGTTTTATGTTACTCATCGCGGATATGGGGGTTCAGATAATTTGAAGTAATAGAAAAACTGTATTTAATCTTTGTTAAAAAAT
>JAGFPH010004478.1:61815-75684 GCA_018207615.1 Philaenus spumarius | reverse complement strand
CTGAGACAGAAAGTTATCGCCCTCTTTGTCGAAACATGTCAAAAGCTGAAGTGCACTGCCCATCCTTTGTTTTTTGGGTTGTTCCGTAAGAATTTTCTGCACCCAACTTGAGCAAAGTTTTTGAAAACCCAGTTTTCATTAACAATTTCTTGAATTAGTGATCGTACAATTTGCCGAAATTAGGTGGCAAGAGCATCAATTGCAAACTTACGGTTTTCCTTAATCTTTTCATCAACTGCACGAACCAGTTCATCAGTAACCAAAGATGGACGTCCACTTCATTCTTCATCGTGCACTTGATCACGTCCTTCGTTGAACTGTTGGTTCACCATTGAATCACTCATTGCATTCCCTCCATAAACCTTGCAGATTTGTCGATAAATGTCAATTGGTTTAATGTCCTTTGCGTCTACAAAAGGAATCACAGATCTGATTTCACAAGCGGCGGGATTTACAATCAACGCCAACATTATAAACAAGCACTACAAAGTGTACACAACCAACACCGATGTCAAAATGGCTTCATTTGATGTGCGGAACTGCGATCAAAGTGCTACAGCACATGAAAATAGAAAACGGAACGTACTTTCTGGACATACCTTATGTTAAAAACAGCTATTGAATTAAAATTTGCACACACTGGGTATTAAAAGTACTTTCCCCCTACATAACTTTTGTATGAACTTAAATAGATCCAAACCCTTTTGGAACGCTCAGCTAAATCACTAGATTCTTTCAATTTGGAATTTTGATCCCTCTGTCTCCATATTAGGAAATTTTGGGGCTTATCAAAATTTTACAAAGCGAACACCCTGCACATCTTGTAACTTCTAATTTTTTTTAAATAGATGAGTACATGTTCTCTTGGCTCTGTATTTTATAGTTATTTTAATGTAACTTTTTTCATTTCACCAGTACAACTACTAGACCATATGTTTTTACATGATGTCCCCGAAAGAAACTTTCAAAGCTTCCGCTGGTAAAAGCAATGAAAAAGATCCATATAAACACAGGTCTGGAAATGCTTTTTTCCAGCTATCCGTCATTTTCTTTTATTTTACTAAATAATATACATCTCTAGAGCGGCTAAACCAATTGAGTTGAAATTTTGTAAGTTATTCATAAATGCAAAGACCTAGTTTGAAAAAATAATCAATTTGTTCCAACGATATGTTTAAAAATGGCAGCCATTAAAACATTTTATATGAAAATATCTCAAAAACAGTAAATTTATATAAAAAAAAAACACCAGAAATAAAATTTTGTAGCTTGTTTGATTTGCTATCAATTGGTATAACTGTACAACAATCCAACAAAGGGTAACAATATAACAGCGTCCATCAGTTTGACAGGTTCAACATCCGTAGGAACAAAGCGTAAGCAAAAATTAATTTACACGACCAATCAA
The DNA here is from genome assembly GCA_018207615.1 of Philaenus spumarius. Lineage (NCBI taxonomy): Eukaryota > Metazoa > Arthropoda > Insecta > Hemiptera > Aphrophoridae > Philaenus > Philaenus spumarius. The sequence goes on along the minus strand of JAGFPH010004478.1, from coordinate 74,276 downwards.
TTAAGTCGGACGCTGTGTAAGATAAACCTGTCTGAGCTAGGAGGATTAATATTCAGGCAATACTTAGTCCATTCTGTAGTTCTAAAACTATTTGGGCGGAGTGTTATATTTACATGGTTATCATGTCATCATTACACCAACCTGTTCTCCCAGTATCTCCTCTGTCTCCAGGACGTCCAGGAATTCCAACTCCTTGAGGACCAGCAGGGCCTGTAGCAAAAATTTATTAATAATCAATCCGGAATACTCTTAGTATTATACATATCAGTTGTATGCAGCGTTATTCAGTACTGCGGGGTTTTCCAAATAGTGGTACGAGGAATGTCAAACTCTCTGCCCAGTTAGGTTTCAGGCTATGGTTGGCAGCTTTCTCAAAGTGTTGTAAATCAAATACATATAACTAAAACCTTTTTTTTATCTGTGTTTTTTGTTATTAAGACGAAAAGCCTGAGTGGTTATCATCACCAGGAAACCAGAGAGAATTTTCATAATGCTCTTAAATGCATTAAATAATTTGAGATACGAAAAATCTAAAAAATCTCAAACACAAAGATACGAAAATTCAACAAGTAATTTGACAAACAAAACAATAGCAATAAATAATATATAATAAATAAAATAAAATAATAACATATATTAAATAAATACAATAAGGATAAATAAAATAGAACGAAACGACAAGTAACTTTAAATGTTACCAATCACATTCAATCGATAAAAAACGCTAACACCATAATAATGTTCTGAGTATCCATCACTCAGCATCGTCTGAATGCAATTATTAAGGCAGAACGTGTTTTAATTTTCTCCACACTAAAATAAGATGCTTCATGGAAAGAAAATTACTACAGTAAGGACAAAGTAGTGGATCTGAATGGTGCATCTGAAACCCATGAGTTAACACGGAATGACCAATGCGTAGACGACAAACCACCATTTCCTGTCGAGGACTTCGGCAGTTTGAAGATATCCATGGCCGAACACTAACCTTAATTTCTTGGAGATTATTTTGTACCACTGCCCACTCTTCTTCCCACTGTCTAAATAAGGTTTGCTTCAAAATGGACACTAAGTTGGATGACATTACACACTTCACGTTAGGCTATGAGTGGCTTCCTTAGCAGCTAAGAGTTTTGTTTTCATATTTTTTCTTGAACAATAGTGGCTCAACTTTATAGACATTACATAAACTGTAGTCTTTTTCATCCTGTTGAAAAAGGCACAAAGCGACTGACATCCTACATTGAACAGATACGAAATATGGTTGAATATTTGTGGAAATGGTAGCAATTTAATTCCTGGAAGACAGGAGATTAACAGGTTGTCTACTGTAACCCAAACTAATTTGTCATAACCTTACTAGGGGAGACCCTTGAGTGTTCCATACGCCAACCCCGTTGGAACCTTCTATACATAAAATTATTAAGTGTAGGATTAATAGTAACCTCAAAGCTAAGATGGTTAATGTCCAAATCAAATTATTTCGTGTGTATATTATAACAGCAGTTATAATAAAGGTTAAAAGAACCAGAAAGGCTCAGGTTTACACCTTAATAAAAACCTAACCTAAAAGTTAGAAACGCGAATAATTGCTTCAAAGTTTAAAATCAGATTTTAATAGAAATATTAGAGCAAACAGCTGATTTCTGTAACAATAATAAACATATTTATTTATTATTTAGCATGGCGTTCCATTACCGTATAATATTTAGTATAGTTTGTGTTGTTTTTACGTCTTACATGGTATTTAAAAAAAAGTATATAAAAACACGCATGTATTCAAATGAAACTTTGTATTAAAATTTTCAAGCAATCGGTGGAAAACTTTCGGAGATTTAAGATTTTGAACAAACGAACATTTACATTTTAATTTATATAGATTTAATTTCTTGTAGAACAAACAGAAGGTATCGTTCTTTAAAAGCAGAGCTTTTTATTCCTTACAAAAACTTAATAAAGCTTAAGTGGGGTACAAATTGTGATACTTCTAAAAATAGTTAAATGAAAACAAAATCACACGACCCAGGACCTATTACTAAATACACAGTTTCTTTACTGTTCATTTCCTATGTTCAATACTAACACACACTAGAAGTACACCGTGTGCTAATACAATAGATCACAGCCTTTCAGAAGGCAAAGTGATAACCTGCAAAAATGTACTACTGACCTGGTGACCCACTGGGACCCATTGGCCCTTCAACACCGACTCCCTCTGGGCCTCGATCTCCTATATCACCTCTCTCCCCTTTCGATCCTTCAGGTCCTGTAGGTCCGGGCGGTCCTGGGAGTCCGGTAAAGCCTCTCTCTCCTGGTAAACCCGGTGGTCCAGGGTCACCTGTGGATCCGTCAATATGGTGTTAAGTCATGTTAGTAGTATTAAGGACTGCTATGCCCCCAGGAGAAGTTATATGAAGGAAAGGTGAAAAAACTTTTGGGTCAAAAAATCTCTTTGACTAGAATAAATGAATGGTAATCAAAACTGAACAACAGAATAAAATCTTAATTTACTGAGCTGTGAGATTTAACGATAACAAAATAGAACTATCAAAACAACGGTCAAATTATGGCGACTAACAATTGTTACAAGGTAAAATTACATTGAAGTAAGTCTTTTTTTATGTGAAAATTAAATTAAATATCTTTTTTTGACATTGGAATTTCAATACTTTGTTGACAGTTGTTCATCTCTTGTTCTGAGAGATCTTTAAAAGATAATTTTTCGCTCAAGTTGTTTACTGCTCGAAATAAAAAAAGTAAATGTTTAGCTGATAACAAGAATTTACATATCTTTCCCTTAGATGCCCCGACACATCAGAACTCAATGGGTTTATATGGACTGTTCAATTTACAGACGGGCGATCACAACTCCCTCTCGTCATCCAGAATGAATAGAAGGCCACAGTCGGACAGTGCTAAGTACTTACGTAATGTGCATCAGTACCAGATAGGAAATAATAAAAGTAGAAATAGAAGTAGTGTGTAGTATAGTGAAATTTACCCATATGTTTTGAGAAAAATTATATATTTCCACCTTGGATGCCCATACATTAGCGCAGAAGAAGCCGCGACACCCACCCATCCACCCCTAGCTCGCCGGGAAAGCCAAAACTGTCCATTAATAATTATGTGAGGTGTTTTTCTTTTATGACAATTATTTAAAAGGCAGTATTACGTAGAAGTGGTTTAGCAGTAGAATATTTTTTAATGTTATCTACCATTTTATTGTTTTACAAAAGTTCAAGCATGGGCATTATTTTTTAAAAGAGCGGAATTAGAGGGTGACCCTTTCTCTCAAACGGCTTTCTATCAAATTCAAATTCATCCATCTTGGTTGTAGCGTGAGTTCGCTTTGTTTGGTTGATTGTTAGTTTGTTTTGTTGCTGATGTTTGTTATGTAAAATGAGTGATCCGATAATTAGTTGTTGGTTCAAATAACTCACAAATATTAAAAGAGAAGTAACAAAAGAATTTTCGGTCATAAAATTGATCCTTAGATTGAAGTTTTGAAAATTGTATTAACATATAGGCCTAAATAAACGAAATTTAATTTTGGAACTCGTTTTGAGCACTTTGAGCTTGATAACCTAGAGGATATTTTTTCAAAAGGCTACAGAAGTAAATACAATTCAGAGTGATTTTCAAGTATTTTCCATTTTGATAATCTAAGGGACGTTTTTTTTTAAAGGCGAAAATTTGTTTTATATATGTAATGGTATTTTCTGTATTTTGAATCTTGGAAAGTGAAACAATGACATTAAGGGAGACAGTCTGTGCGTTTTTAGGTACCATTTATTTTATAGAGTAGTGCGAGTAGTCTAGTGTTTTAATAACAGGAGTGAATTTTTCAGCAACAGAACTGGAACTTTTATGGGCAAAAACTGGCGAACATTTGACGGTTAATTTTACCTAAACAGCTAAATTAGCTTCTAAAATTTTAAAACTTTCCCGGGAGAAACATCAATGACTTTTTATGCAATTTATAAAAGTTTTGAATAACCATATAGGGTAGCCTAAAACATTTGTGTGCCTATAACCATGCAATTGAAGTAGAATTTCTTTCTTAATATCCTTCAGATATGACAAACAGGTTGCACATCCATAGCAACAAAGCGAACCAAATAATTTGAACAACGAATTAAGTTTGCTTTGTCCGACAGTTTTGACAGTCATACCATTCGATAACAAATTGAACAGCCCACATGCTCAATATTTTGAGATAATCAGGATAATTTTTAAACGGTCGCCATTTTGAAAGTGATTACCGGTATTGGATTAAGCAGGTTATTTTACATTAACTACTGTAATTAAGGAACTAAACAGTTCTAGAGGCAAGAATTATTTAGTAAAAAAAATGGTGGCTGCACAAAAAACGGGGCATTTTAGGACCTATTTTTATTATTGGAATATTTTTACTGTAAACAATGTGCTAAACACGTAGGTGAATTAGTCCAAATTTTGTTAACACCCAGTATAAGATTTATAATTTATGTGATTATATAAAAACATTTAGCACACATTAAAACAATATAAGAGAATGTTTTATAATTGAACTCAGTTGGTCTCAAAGCAATGTTTTTTAATTTCTGATTCCATACACCCTGTTTTGCCCCTGCTAAATTTACCACTACACCATTGGTAATGAAAAACAAACTAACCTCAATATGAAACTAAATATTGATGTTAGTTTATTTTTCATTAAGTTCAGTACACTATAAGTATAAAATTTAACCAACAGTCGATAATTTTTTTTAAACAAATTTAATATACTACACAGCTGCAGGTTCCTATTGTTAAAACTACGTAGCTTCTCCTGGTGGCATCTTACTATAGGCCTATGTTATTAGTTATTAAGTTATGTTATTAAGTTATTAAAATTGTGTTTTAACCCTAGAGCTGGTAAACATAGATTTTATCGATGTTCAAAATATCTAGATAGTATCATTGTGCAGAATAAAATTGTTAAATACTGGTCTATCCAAGCAAACTTAGTTTTTTTTTTAAAGCTAAAACGCCAAATTACCTGATTCAGTAAATATTTAACTAATTCATGCTAAAAAAAATGTAATTTAGATGGCAATGATTGTGATGTAATTTCTTATTTCTTAAAGCTGATTTGTGTTGTGTACTAACCTCCTGTTTGTTATTTTATAACAGTATAATTCAAATGTTTTTCAATTTCTATATATTTTATGATTACTATCTTTGCTTATTATGTATCTAATGCATTCACTTTATTTGTATAATTTCAAATACATGTTTGTATGTTCAGTGCATAATCCTATTTCATAGCGTTTCCTAGGTTACACCAATTTTTAGTTACTTATTGTTATGTAACATAATTTATTTTAATTTCATAAAATAATTTATGGAGGGGGGGGTAGTTTTGAATTTAAAAAAGATGCATCACAAGTGGTGAATATCTTTTAAGCAGATCAGTAATATATAGTTTTTATTTACTCTTGGAGCACAATTAGAATTTGTGCGCCCGACCATCGATTACTAGTCCAATCAGCAAAACAATTTCCTACATTGATTGGTGTACTTGAACGAGTGCGTTTAAACAAAGAAGCAAAGCCTGTCCAGCACAGTTAACATTGTCTAACGTATTCGTTTCTGCTTCTTTCAAGCCAAGCTGAACCGGTTAGTATTGATTAATCGCCTGAAATTATCAAAAGGTAAAAGAACTGGATCTCAATCTATTGCCGAGTAATATTGGCAATAAAGATAAGAAGTTACTTTTTAGTCCAAAACAAACACATTTATTAAATAACAGTACCCTCATTGTAACTATAGGACTGTGTTCTGATAGGAGAGGAAAAGAGGGGCTTCAGCAGTACAACTCAGGTTGATTCACTGTACACCCTACGGGTCTTGTCTAGAAGAGGCCCGCAACTATATTTTTATGTTGGAAAATACATACACATGCGAATATGCAATTTATACAATCTGTAATCACCATTACAGTCATAAATAACGACCCACCCATCATGATGTAACATTAATCACAACCAATAACAAAAATACTGCGACTCAAGACTATAAGTTAGAACTTCAGGCTATTTTTTTTATGCTTGCATAGTCTTTAGTAACAATATGTTTACCTGCAAATCAAGCATAAAAAAAAAATAGCCTGAAGTTCTAAATTATAGTCAAAGTATGTTTATATTCATGGCGGTCATCTTCTAAAAAAGACCCATTGCGTATTTTCCAACATAAAAATACAGTGGCGGGCCTCTTATAGACAAGACCTCACCCTACTTTTGTTACTGTGAGAAGAGGTGCAAAAGCGAACGACACATTTTTTTGTTAGTGAACTGAACGTGTAAAAAATAGTTGTTGAATTAATAATATAGGGTACCGTAGCCTATATATATGTTATCTTGTAAATAGATGTTTATAAAGTTTTAACTTTTAATTGTAGAACAAGTATAAATACGTACGGTAGTAAAAAAAATTAATAATTGTTATTTAAAAATATTCAAGGTCTAAGTTTATTTGAGCCTTTCAAAAATCCAAACATCAAAAATATTTGGGCTTGTAAAAACTTAGAACTTCAACGAACCTCCAGCGATTCATAGGAAACCCACAAACATTCAGTATTCATTTTGCAGTGAAGTTTTAAACATTCTTTCATGAAGGGAAAATCTTGCGATTATGATGATGAGTGGTGCAGCATTACTAATGGCAAGTTTGTCTACAGACCTCAACGTTGGGGATACACTGAGCTTAAAAAAAGAAATACAGTAGAGCGTTGAAAATCTGAACTAATTGAGACCGAGGGGGGTTCGGATTATCAATTTGTTTGGATTTTTGAAAACAACCAAGAAAATGCCATTTAGGCTAAAATATATGCCCTTTAATTGATTAAAGTGGTTAAACAGTACAAGCAGTAATGTATTACAATACAGTATGTAAGACTACTTACATAATAATTATGATTTAGAAGAACCTGCACGTGCACAGTAGGGCCAACATGATTACACTTGTAACTCTCAATTACAGTACAGTACATAATTAAAAGTTCACTTGTACATTATAGTTAACACAAACGAAAAATAAAAAAAAATACTGTACAGTACACTACTGTATGTACGACACACTGTTATAATGATTACACAAAGAGAAATGAATGAACTTTCTGTATGTTTACTGCTAGCGCTAAAGCAGCTTATTAGCGTGACAGTGAAAATACTGACAGCCAGTCTGTTTTGAGGGCGTGTGAGAGCAGGTATTAAGAAGTGTTTAAAAAGGATAATAATGTCAAACCGCTATGAAGATTTTTGTGAAATTTTTAATGGCGCAATAAATGGAATTTGCAAAAACGAAAACGAAATTTTTGCAGGGGCTGCCTCAGAACGCGTTTGGATTTTTGACGTTTCGGATTTTTGTCGTTCGGATTATTGACGCTCTACTGTAGTTCAAAACTTATGATGGATTTGAAGTCACATAAAATCAGCAGTCAATAGCCTATACAATATTATTAGGCTATATTATTGTCAACATATTATATAATAAGCTGTATGAAGACAACAAAGATATATTTTGTTTACACTGGTCTGCACTTCAGATATATCCATCTCTGCGGATATTTCTCGCCAAGCATCTGCTTTCGTATTTAAAAAAAATTATCCTTATGCAGAGCATCCAAATAATGGATTGGTTTCTGTAGGACTCTATTAATTTCATTAAATTCCCTGCTGAACAATCCATATTTAATCACTGTAAAATTACATCTTGAAAAACCTGTCACGCTCCCTTCCAATTCTGAATGGCGAACATTCAAAGTGTTCATTGAAAAAACCGACAGCAGAGGGATCGTCGGATGCGCCCCATACAAATATAACAAATTCAATGTGCACGACCAGTGAGCACACCGCACAAGGTGTACGCACCTTAGGATGGAAGTATTTACTGAGATCCCCTTTGATCATTATATTTACTTTTTATATACAAAATATGGTAAATACTATAATATGTGTCTTTCAATAATTGATGGATATTATTCCTGAGAAATGAATCAAACTTGGCATCGAATTTGCTCCTAAAGATGTCGAAGATATTATAATGCCTGAGAAACATAATGTTTGAATCAGTTGAATGAATATTACAACGAAGACCAAGATGTACAACTTCAATTTGATCTATAATTGAAAAGGAAGTATTATGTTTTAGACAACGCTGGATTGAGACAGAATAGCACCCAGACACATTCATTGATGAGTTAAATTTTTGTGACAAGGCACTTTTTCCAAATATATGTATACTTTTTAGAAGATTGGAACCAAATTATCTGTGACCATTAACGAGGGAAGTATCTCAATTTTGAGACGTTTAAAAGATAGGCGGAGAAATGCAGCGGAGGAGATCGGCTGAATGGTCTTGCTCTTTTGCGTATTCTCAGAGAAACTGACATATCGGCAAAGGAAGTTATCAACAGATTTTGAGAAAAGAGTATAAAATTAGATCTGTAACTGTAATTTATTTCTGTTTGAAACAATGCATTATTTTACTTGATTATTAATAAAACTATTTTTACTGCATTAAATGGTTAATATTATTTCTAATTAATCTATTCATCTGTTATAAAATAATTTAATTTAATTAATAATTATCAGTAATCTGGCAATAAAAACGTTTCAACTGAGTATACTCCAATTATTTAATAATATGACTCATAAATTTTTTACTCATAACCTATCCCCCCAAAAAAAATTTTACTACGCCCCTGATTTATGTAATATAATAACCCCTATAAATTATATACATTTTTAGATTAATTATAAAGGGGGAAATGCTCTTTCATATGTTCTATAGGAATTTTGGTGTTCTCTGTGGATGCCTTGGTTAGTAGGACAAAAAAAGTATTATTAATATTTTTTTATAAAAAAACTTAAAATTTGGGGTCTTTTTAGAAGAGTACCGCCATGAATGTTGAATGCAGGTTAACATTTTGTAACTAAAGACTAAGTTAGAACTTCAGGCTGTTTTTTTTTTAATGCTTGCATTTCTGTTACATAAAGTAACTTAAATGATGTTACTAACTTATATTTATATGTTTACAAAAGTACAATTAAATAATATGTGTTATTTCATTTCAATATATATACTAGTTGACAGTTTTGTTAGTTTTTGTTACCCTGACTCTATTTAAAATATTTTAGGAGTGGCGGTCCTCTTTTAAAAAAGACCCAAAATTTGTTTTCTCTTTTTTTTTATATTTCACTCGGATTCTGCATGGTATTACAAAACCTATGGCCATGCATAAGCTATATAACATGATACCTTTTCCACTTATTTTAAAACTTTTATAATTTATATAGAAATAAGTTGTAAAATAGCTAAAATTGCCCTACCATTCAAGAAAAATATAATTACCAGTTCTAGGGTTAATTTAGTGAAGTATTTCTTGCAACATGCATGTGAGTCAGGTTAGTACCTACACATTTCAGGTGTTTGTAATAGGTTGATTATAGCTTTCAGATACTGTTAATATATGACAATGAAAAACTCAAGTTTAAAACAACAAATCTTGAATAACTGACTCCTTGGTAGTAAATTGTATAATATTTCTTTGGAAACCAAGACAACGGTCTTAATGTTCATCAATAAATGATTGATTGTTGACTTACAATCCTATATTTAAAGAGAGGATTTATTGAATAGTCAAAATTAGTAGAATACAATTAAAAGAAATATATTTTCTAAATAATCAAATTTGAAAATACTATGTTTATATAAAATGCTGATGATTTCCTATGTTCTATATATTATATGCTTTGTACCACTTGTTTTTTCTTATTATTTATGTTTAATACCTAGAGCAAATGTATCATTATGCTTTTTTTACATTTGGTTGACCATTTTACGATTTACACTGGCTGAACTGTTTAAAACAAATCAAAAGAGTAAACAAAATAAATGTTGGCAGTGAAAATAGCTAAAAAATTTAGGAAATTGTAACTTTTAAATAATATTTTAGCACTTTTGTTTTCTTTTTTTTTTACTAATAAAACCTACAAATTTGTAACAATAATATACCACAATAATATACCTATAATTTGTTTAAAAAAACCACAGCCAATTCAAGAACTAAAAAACCCGTAACACTATTAGGCCTATTTAATGTCTGGGTGTATAGGCTACCTGGTATGCCAGGAACCCCTTTATGTCCCATTCTCCCGGGCCTGCCCACTCCTCTTGGCCCCGGCTGGCCCACTAGGCCCGATGTTAGTTCTCCCATCCTATCTGCAATATATACATGTTAGGTGTGCATGTATCAAACCAGTGCCTACACATAAACAGTTAGTACAATGTCTCTGACGTAACAATGTGTTTCCATTGTTGATCCCAAACTAAACGATTAAATTTATAATCAGTCTGGCCAACTCAATAGAAACACAGTATAGTTATGACAGAATGTGGTGTGTTTTGGCGCCAACCTGAAGATCCTTGAGGTCCTGGTAGGCCAGGTCTGCCCGGCTTGCCTACACCAGGGGGTCCTGGAGGCCCCATTAACGTCAAAGACAACTCATTCAACTGGTCTATAACAGCAACAACATAACAAACACAATTAAATAAAATATCCTATACATAAATTTGCACACATCCCGTATGAATAAAAATTAAGAATATGATTTGCTTGACAACCATTTGCTTGCCATCCAGTGAATGTAAACCAAAATCAAATGGTTATTCTTCTAACATATCATAAAGGTATATTTGCTGGAAATTTCATGCATTTGCTTAAACTAATTAAGGGTTTGATTTATATCTAGGCCTAATAAATAAAGTTTTGCTGATACAAGTGTCTTCTTTAAAATGTTTAAAGCCTATAGGCCTACTTAAAGGATATACATACATTGCAAATAGGAAAGCTTTTATGAATCTTTAAATATTTAATTTTAATTAGGCTAGAAGAGATTTTGAAAATAATTCTTATACGACACAAAATTTTATTATTTTTATGAGGATTAATTTCGGTACCATCACTAATAGTTTAGTCATTTTAGGAAAAATCACTCATAAATCATACACTTACAAAACCTTTAAGTTGTATTAAATAATTTCACTTCAGTCCTACTATTAAAATTTTGTTAAGTGAATAACAGATAACAGTTTAAAATACTGATTCTTACCTAAAACCTAACAGGATAAATTAAAAATGGTGTTAGTTGTTTCATAAACAACTATCATAATAATAAAATATTCAAGTGCAGTAGAGTCCTGCTAATCCGAACTCCATGGGAACGGATCCTATTCAGATCAACGAAAGTCCGGATTCTGAGGCCTGTCAAACATTCATGAATTATTCTCAAACTGTCCTTTCATTAATATTGAAGGGGTCGGGGCAAAATAGGGCCAACCATAATTTTTATTTTTGTACTTATATTTCATAAAAGTGGGTTTACATTGTGTTTTAAGGATTTTTCCTTTATGACATAGCCTTGTGATATTCACATATTTAGAACTTATTTCACTAAGATTTCACTAAGATCTAACAGTTCTATGATTTGCAGTACTTACTGAACTGTTAAAAGGAATTTCAAACGTTATTTTTCAAAAGGTGTGAAAAAATTCAAACAGTTTCGGGTGACATGTCTCTTAGAACTTAAAGGCTTAAAACAATTACCTCTTAGGACAGAAGCACAAATTTCTCTTAGCTCGCCCTCTGTGAAGCTGTGTCCCTGAAACAATTAGACTGTTACTTTTACACTACACCAAACCTAACCAACTCCAAATATTATCTCAGTCTATAGGTTATATAATTATTTATGATATTAATTATAACACTATGAACATCCTGTTGGAAAAACTAAGGGCGGCAGGAATCAATGCTCTGGCATATTGAGCACATGATTAATACTCGAATTATACAATTGGGTAGAGGAATAGTTTGCAGTTGATAAGAAAGTGGTTTTAACCCTACAAAACATGAAATTGTATTTGTATTCCCAAAAATTTAGTTTATGCAGAAATTACAGTACTTTATTGGATCATAGGAAAAGTCGTTTTTGGTACACATAACCCTTTATTAAGCCAATTGTGTACCATGATAATAAAAGTAATTACTATGCAAGGGCATGGTAGCCTTTATGTATGTAGGGGAAATCAAAAGTAAAATTCCCGGATATAAGGAAATTTACATAAAATAATAGGCTAGTAATCTATATAAAAGCGAAATACCAATCACTCACTCATCACGATTTCTCAAAAACTACCGAACGGATTGAAATGAAATTTGGTATGTAGCTTCCTCTAGGGCCATAGGTGCTCACTAAGAGAGGGTTAGAAAAAATTCGAAATTTTAGGCGGGATTTGGGTTGATCAAATTTATTAAATCACGATTTCTTCAAAACTACCGAACGGATTGGAATGAAATTTGGTATGTAGCTTCCTCTAGGGCCATAAGTATTCACTAAAAAAGGGTTTTAAAAAATTGGAAATTTTAGGGGGGTTTG
>JAGFPH010004478.1:43651-56007 GCA_018207615.1 Philaenus spumarius | reverse complement strand
TCCACAACGGAAGATGTTCTCTAATAACTTGAGAATGGCTGAATAGCTGATACAGCCGTTGTTTTACAATACGACAAGTGACTACTGATGACGCTGTTGTGTCATTATATTAAACAGTATTTAATACACTATTTTTTTAACTATTACTATTTAGAAAAATAAACATTTTTACTCTAATAATCAGAGAGATGTATTTTGACCAAAAGTGAATAAAATAACGAAGGGACCTTCTGTACAAGGACTACCAAATAATTTAAGCAATAACCAGTAGTTTTTCTTCAGTAAATAAAGACGGCCATCCACTAGCTACCATCACTAATCCAGATTAAGTTAGTTTCAGAATTAGTTTTTTTAATTCTTAAAATGTATGTCAATTTGGAGTAGGTATTGGTGGGAATTTTTGGGCAAATTGTTCTCTAATGTTGACTGTTTATCTTTAAAATAAGACTCCCTTTAATGAGTACTTTGAGAGTCATTCCCATGTTTGACTAAATAAATCAAAGCCATAAAAAAACTCTAATCAAACATTATACAACAAAAATTCAACGACAAAATATTTCAGGTTTAGATGTATATTCACTTTCCAAACACCTTGTACACAATCTCACAACAAATGCACTACATAAAATTACCATAATGCCAGGTAATCCTCTGGGACCAACAGGGCCTTGATCTCCTGAATCTCCTTGGTCTCCTTTCTCTCCAGTCAGTCCTTGTGGGCCTACAGGCCCCGTTAATCCAGGAGAACCCTGAAACAATGAAAAATATTACTATATATACTATATTTACAGTGGTAGCAAGAGTGTCCGTTCCAAAAGCTCTGTCAGGAATGTTACGGTTAGAGTGTAAAGAATCCTTGATAGAATTATCAAGCTGATCTGGACTCGAGAACACTGTGGAATCCGAGACGAATAAGAAGTGAACGTATTGACAAAGCAGGAATTGTCTACTCTTTTCTTTTTGCTTATAACCTGGTTTCGGAATAAGAAGCTTTGATCTGTAACTGGTCCACAGGAGTACCAAGGTAACTGGTAGAAAGATTGTTGGTAGTCAAATAACTTTCTGATGAGGCTGACAGGTCTGGATAGGAAAGATGTGAGAACAATGGTAAGACATTGCATGCTAAATAGTTTACACGCAGTAAGATTGCTATCCTGAATATTTATTCGATAATTTCTTGTGTTTTGTAAAACAATCCACTGATTTTGAAATAATGCATTATCAAATAAAAGTAAATAATTGATTATTTCTTTTTCGATCGTCCCATCAATAATACATGTCTATTCTAATTTTGATCATTTTCAGTAAGTCTTCACGTTAAAAAGACCAAAAATTGTTTTCTTTTTGTAAGGGCTTACCACTGGTCCATCGTGTCCTCGAAGTCCTTGCTCCCCTTTGTCCCCCGGAGGGCCCTACAAACAGACAATAAAATATTAACAATCATGGCAAAAACATTAAAATAAACACTAACATCATATTTTTTTGTAAAATGTATTGTACATAAACAAAATTAAAGTTGTCGGCTGTAATAAACGTTTTTTATGTCTTATAGTTTCAGCATAACTCTATCCCACTGTTCTGACTTACCACTTCTCCTTCGGAACCTTGCAGTCCTTCCCGTCCAGGAATACCAGGAACACCTTGGAGTCCTGCCTCACCAGAATCACCTTTATCTCCTTTAGCACCATCTCTGCCAGGTGCACCATGCTCTCCACGAGGACCAGAAGGTCCCGGTTCTCCCGGAAATCCTGCTCCACCTCCACCTGACCCCGACACTCCTGGAATACCGTCCAGACCTGGCTCGCCTTTCAGTCCAGGTAAACCAGGAATTCCGGCTAGACCGATTGGTCCCTGATGGCAAACATTATTTAAACAAATTAATTTAAACCAGAAACACTACGGTACTTGAAATAAGATAATTTTAGAACGAAAGTTTGGCAGGAGGCCTACCAAATCTACAGTAATTGCAAGAAGGGCCATGGAAACATATTGAATGATTTAATAGATAAGATATCCCCACCCACAGCCACCAAATCATCAATCTGCAACGAACGTACCAACAGCCAGACAAAATGAAAGTGGACTGTCATTCACTGTGAGATAAATCAATATGGACTTCTACTTTGGGGGAATTCATCTATCCAGAATATGCAAAGAGTGTTTGGCCTTCTAGCTGTAAGGCTCATATCATGTTTAAATAAACTTAAAATCTTTTAGAGAATTGAGAATTTTAAAGCTTTGAAGTATGTATGTAATGAAAGTAATTCTCTATTTTAAATATAGGTCTAAGTGTGGGCATGTTCAGAACAAGGACATAAACAATTATAGCACCAGAACCGCTTGCAACTATCGTGCTTACAGCATAGGTTGAGTTTATATAGTAAACTTTATTTGCAATCAGGTATGTTATACATAAATAAACTTTCCAGTAAAATAACTAACTTACAGAATTTCAATTCATATAAAAACAACCTTATACTGCTGTTGTCTGAATATTTTAACTCTGTACAGGACATATATGCCGTAATTTTGGGTCTAGTCTCCTACAAATAATCTGATCTCCTTTTACATGATCTTGGTTGGATTCTTCATTTTTTTTTAAATTGTATTAATGTGTAACATATTAATTGATGACTATTCCATGTTTGAAAGATAATTATTTGTAAATGAGTTTTAAAATTATTTAATAATTGTAGCCTATTCTGTCTTATAAAATATTTAAATGATTTATTGTTGTGCTGGTTTGTTGATGGAGCCTATTATGTCTTGTGCTATTTTAAAATACAATTTTTGTTTGATGATTCAATTCCATATGCCGTGTCTTACGTGGTATAATTTGTACTATCTACAGGACTAATAACATGAAATGAAATGAAATATATTAATGTGTTAAGTGTATTTAAAATGTGTATTTTTTACAACAATGTTTTAAATTATGTAATGTAAGTTGGTGTTCTACAATGTTCTGATGTGCCTGACATATAGTCGAAACAGCTAAAAAGTTACTTTTTGAATTAGATTGCTAAGGCAAGTAAAGATTCTATAAATATACCATATTAAATTATAGTACCAGCAAGTATCAGTATGGCTACACCAACACAATTGGATAACCAGTTTTATATTTAACAACACTAAAGGAAGACACACTTACTGGAGGACCAGCAGGACCTGCAAGCCCTTGAGATCCTGGGAGCCCATTATACCCCATCTCTCCTTTAGCTCCTTCTGGGCCTGGATTTCCATCTTTCCCTGCAGCTCCTCTAAGTCCATCATCTCCAGGTCTACCTGGAGGTCCTCTTTCACCTATTAAAACATTTAATTGACATATTTATATCCAGAACCAGGTCAGGTCACCGAACGTCTATGACACAACAAATTTAGATACATTAACCATTTGAGTTGTGACTTATTTTAAGTTTAAAGAGTAATCACGTCATAAGACGTGATCCTACGTTCTTGCTCAAATAGTATGGGAGGTAGCGCTACATTTGAACGAGTCATTAATTTATACCGGCTGAAAATTATAGCAATAATAGTTTTCCCTTAATACATAAGAGATCTGAGCGTCAGCTACTCCAGTAGTGGTGGAGCTAAAGGTGAGAGCATGTGAAAGTTGTCAAAAAAGTATAAAATACTGATTGAAATTGCAACATTGGGTAATTTTATTGTTAACAAAATTAAAAATCGCCGTCAGCTGAATGTTTGTGGGTGTAAAGATCGTCAGTTCATTAGTAAAAGTGACTATGCAAAGATGAGATGCACTGAGCGCGCAGCATGTTTATGAAGCTGACTGACGGACTTTCCCCCGTTATCCACACAGCTGACGATTTTCTTTATTATTAAAACTGTATCAAAATTCAGCTGTATAAATTTCATACGGTATGAAATGACTTTATATTTAAAAATGTTTGACATGTTCATATACGTGACTGACATATAATCCCCCATCATCTATACAGCTGATTATTATTTTTTGGTCAAAAATGATCTAAAAAAATATCCCCTAAATTTTGGCACGGTATAAAATCACTCGGAGCAAAAACTTTTTTGACAACTTTCACATGCTGTCATTTTGAGTTCCACCGCGGGTGCGGCAACTGACGCTCATTTTGTTCAATATTGAATATTAATCAACTGCTAGGAATTAAATTTATTCCGTATAAAATTCCTCAAAAAAATGCAACGCTACCTCCCGTACTAAAAGGAGTAATCACGTCACATGACGATCCTGGTTACCATGGGAATGAGTTCCTATTACGACGCAAACAGTTGGTTATTTCACCACTAGAGTCTAGGTATATACTGTAAAATTGTCTTTGTAGTAATTGTTGCTACCTTATTGCACTAGAATGAGCGGGCAAGACATTGTATACATGAAACTGCCATGTCGCTTTGTTTGCTTCTTTCCCTCTGGTTTCTCACTTTTTTGACTACTTTGTTTGTGAGCTACTTGTTTTTATAACTGAATTTTTATAGTAAATCAATAACTAAATTTATCTAAGTGTTTATTTCTAACTGTTCCTAGTTTGTGAAAAAAATCATGTCATATAATGTGATTACTTTTACAAAAACCAAACTTTTTCTATCATTTTAAAGCAATAAATGTGTTAAAAATCATTTTTAAATCCATTACTTGTAAATGTGTTAAAAATGGATATTGTAAACAATATTTAATAATTATGATTTAAAAAAATTCTTACTCTGGAAGCATGTCAAAATGTGAGATCTTCCAATCCTAAGCGGAACAAATGAAATCCACAAGGGTTAAATACAATATAATTCAAATGGTTAAGGGTCTGCTCCAGTAAACGAGAAATCCAACGGAACGCAAACGCCTCTCACTATATCCCTATCTAAACAGTGCAATTTCTTGCGCTGACATTGCCTCATTTCAAACCATTTTATAAGTCTATCTTTTGTAATTGAGTGTTGAAAAAAAACCTGAATATTCTTTATAAAATTTCGGATTCTTCTTGCAAATTATTTTTCGTTATTAATTTCTTAGTGTGTTAGGGAAAAAATTCAAACTTTTTATTTACAAAATGTCAAAATCAAAAGCATTTAAAAAAAATCTAAATTGCAAGACGGATGCGTATTGTGACTGTGCTTAAAATGAGACCTTGCAAACAATTTTATGATAAAAAATAAACGAAATAAATGGTTTTAAATTTAACATTGCTCTTATGGGATAAAAATCCAAGATGGCTGCCACTACAGCAGACCCTTAATAAGCATAATGATATTGGATTTTCTGTTCCTGAGATTGTTGACATGGACAAACAAATTAAACTGTATTTTGTTTTTTTTGTTTTAAAATATAAACATTTCGAAAATAATCAGATGACTTTGATTACAGCTGTTAATGTGAAACCTGTTTAAATTTATAATTAATCTTTTTATTCATCATTATTTAACACTTTGGTGTTATTTTCTCAGGAACAACGAAAGTATGGAGCATGATTTTGGTGTCATTTTGCTTCCCTACGTGACCCTAGCTTATATTTGAGCCCTGGAACTTTTTTTATTTTTTATTCCTGAAATTGTTGACACAGACAAACATTTTCATTCTATTACTGTAGGATATTGGTATTATGATAACCAAGACCGTTTTTAACCTCCTCAGCACCCTAGGCACTTCAAACTGTGTCACCCCCTCCCCCCACTTGTCTTTATCAGTATCTTATCTCACTCGGCGTCCGCAATCAGTACCAATGAGTGTTGATTCATCATTAGCCAGGCACACTCCACACTGCACTGTCCACTCAGTCCTGCCCAGCCTTTTGCTCCGCGCAAACACACACCCTCAAACTCATGGCATAGGTACATTTCTCGCTGAGCATTGGATGACAGGCGGTAGTGGGTTTGCTGTAATTTTAATTTGTTTTCTTCCGTTTGTCAAAACGTCTTTGAAAAATGTTTGTTCATTGAACCAGTATTAAAGGTTTAACAAACATTTTTCCCTCATTTTGAACCCTCAAATTTTTGCGCCTCCAAATCTTTTGCGCCTTAGACATGTGCCTAGTGTGCCTAAGTGGAAAAGCGGCTCTGATGATAACCAATCGAAAAGGGTTGACAAGGGGGTAACTCAAAATTTTCAAATGACACAAATAGTCATGTGATACTTTCGACCAAAACTGAACAATATTAAGTTTCAAAAGCAGCCCTCACTGCAACGAATGTTGCCGCAAACCACATTTAGCTATCTTAACAACTAACCAAAATAAAGGGGGAGTGAAAGTTATGTTACAACCACTCCGTATATATATACTTTATGCCAGTTTGACTAATGAAGTAGAGGGATGAATAACTCATGGAAAACGCCAACAACAATGGTCGGTTACAAACTTTATTGTATATTGTTACCCCCTTGCCAACTAAGGTACCCTCGCTCACAAAATAAAATAAGTGTATTTTTGTTAGAGTCCATTAGCTTTCGTTTGTAGTACATTTGCGTTTTAGGCGTCCATCTTGGAACCGTCATAGTGAAACTAACTTTAAATAGGAAAATGGTTATGGACATATCATTTAACATTGCTTTTGTAACCTGTTTAGTTTTTTGTTAACTCTGCTTCATAGCACCTACCTGTCTCCCCTTTAGCACCAGGCTCACCAATATCCCCTTTTATCCCTGCAGGTCCGGGTATTCCCGCAATACCAGGCATTCCTGGAGGTCCTGGTATTCCTTGAGCAGTTCCGTCAACTCCGCTGACTGTACCGGGAACACCGGGCAACCCCTGAAATACAAATACTGTACCTTCAAATCTCAAGAAACAACTAGCCTACCCAATGAAATTTTTTTCAATTTTGAAGTAACATTGGCAAGCTTGCTTTAGGTAACAGGGAAACTAAAAGTCTATTGAACTTTATAGGGTTACTAGCAGAAAACCGTGAAATCAGTGAAATAGTTATTGGGAAAATATTTTGCTTTAAACTTTACAAAAATTTGAAAAATATTCAGATCCGAGCTCCCTGGACCAAAAACCTACAATAATACAAAATACTCATGAAAGAATAAAACTTCCTAATATAAGCCATGGAAATCAAAAAAATCGCTGTTGTAAACTGACTTAAATCTACACACTCAATAGTGTAATTTGATTAAATTTCGATCTACATATATGTTCGCTGTGCATCGGTAAACACTAAAATTATATTTTGAGGTGGATTTGAACTCTCTTTTGTTCACTTAATTTAAAAATGTCTCATCTTTGCGTACAATACATTCATCCATGGGTACCCCTCGGGCATCTCATGGGGATGCACCTCTCCTCCCATTACTTAGGTTTGTGTTTACATCCCTCTCAATATATGAGATGTAAAAATATGAATTTTGTAAATAAAAGAAACTATAAAATACTCTACACGATTTTACTTTTCTTTGTTTATTTTTTATTATTCATTATTATTATTTATCATCATCATTACTGTTACTATTTATTAATTTTATCACTATTTAATGGGTTAAGGGTTAAGGTAACAAAATTAAGTAAGATAATCATACAAACAATAACGCGAAAGGACGCGACAATGATGTAGGCCGAAACGGGCTAGCAGACGTGGAGACAACGCACAGACATTTCCTCATTCTATCTGCTTCCACACCACTTATCAGTCAACAGCAGTTCAGTTAAACATAACCTTACATTTTAGTCGCGTTTACCGTATTATCCTACTATAATCGGTATGAACAAAAGTTACATGCTTGTGCTTACAATTCTTGTGCGTAATTAAATAGTAAGAAATTTTCAAATACTTTAATTATAAAGTGATTAAAAGAACAATACTCTCGTTTTCATCTCAGAAATGCATTAAAACGATATTGTGAAAAGTAATATTTTCAACATTCCCGGAACCCCATTTCAACTTACCTCCCGGAATGTGTCCCCCCCCCCCCCCCCCAATAAAAAACTGATGATGACGCCCATGCATTCTTCCTAAACTATAGACTTCATAGTGGAAGTTCAGACACAAGTAATCAGAATGTAATTTGTTTGACTTTCCTATACAAATTAAGAATAACATGAGCCAAGGTAGTTTTCCCATTTTTACACCTTAGTTGCAAGTAACATTTGTAACATTATTGTGTTTTTCAATTTTCCTAAATATCATTAAAGAGATAAGTGACCTAAATTCTGGCTTCAAGGAAAGTAAACGACTTAATGTTTATTTTGTAGGGGTAGTTTCCTCATTTCTACCCCTTAGACACTAGTAACCTAGTGTTCCCATATAACACTTGAGATTAATAAGTGCCAAACTTCAGCTCTTTAACTTTGTGGGACGTTAGTACAATTTGTATTATTTATTGTATAAGTTTGTAGTTAGCCCATTTTTAATCCTGTGATGGAAGTGTCTGATCGAAATGAGTGTAGATTACATTTCAATGAATCATTTAAGCGATCTGTGGACCGAATTCCAGCATTCTATCTTCAAGAAAATGTAACAATTAATATTTATTATTTAGGGGTCCAGGGATTTGAATGTTATTATTAAATTGTCATCCTTTAAAAGCAAATAATTAAAAATTTTGAGCTTTACTTTTTTTATATATCGCATAAGAAACTAAGACCGTTACATGTTTATTGTATTTGGGTAGTTATACTACTTTCACCTTAAACATGAGTATTAAACATTATTTTTTACGGCATCAGCACTCTTTTGTGCTAATTAACTACTCATCCAATTTGATTCCAAACAGTCTAACAGTCTGGGCATGCATAGAGAACAATTATTTACACATAAAAAGCTGAATAACTACTCTGGACATGTCTGAATTTTAAGGTTAAAAGTTTAAATTAAAATTGAACATAAAATTTCTTCTGAAACAAAAAAAAACTCACTTGAATTCCTGGCTCTCCTGGTGGTCCAGGATAACCTCGATCCCCTTTGCGTCCCAAGGTTCCAGGAAGTCCATTCACTCCTGCAGTACCTGGTGGTCCTGGGAATCCTCGTGGTCCTGGCGGCCCCTGAACAGAGCAACTTAATTAGACCACATGCTAATGTACAGCGAGAGCTATAAGTAACTTGACAAATACATATAGGTTGCTATACTAATACCAAAGGCTCTTGATAGACCTCCATTTTAATGAAAAAAAACCACCCACGATATTAAATAAATTTTACACACTTTTATTGTCATTGTTTGTGGGTAGATTGTCATTTTGAAATAATAGGAGATACGAGTAAAGGTGATATACATAAAATGTTAAAAGGAGTCAGATGGTTCTATGGACAAAAAAATCAATTAAATAAAAAATTTTCATTTTGGGAAACATTAGCTTTAATTTGACACCTTATTTAAAATGTTTGAGGTTATAGAAAAGGTTGAGTACAAGGCAAGTAAGTTTTTGCGGATTGTCTTTATTTATTTTTTGATCTCACATTATAGCTTATTATAAGTACTACATATTATTACTAAATAAACAAAAATGGGCAAATTATAAAAACATATGTCCGGTTCAAATACCGGCTTGTATTGCAGTATAGAATATAACAGCGAGGGAAAGGGACGAGATAGGCTACCCACACAGCACACGATATCCAATGGTCATCTATAGGATGTCTTTCTCATCCTACAATATCCATATCCATGTTGGATATGTAATAGATATCTATTAAATAGCTATGGTGGATAACCACCTTGGATATCTACAGATATCCAAAGTGGATATCTACTGGATATCCAGTTTGGATATAGGCCCTACTATTTCTATGATGTCCATTAGACATCCATTAGATAGCTATGAAAAAGCAGTTGTATAAAGTATAAACAAGCCTAAAATTCTAAAAATAATAACGGGAAAATAAAGTTTAAGAAGAAAAAAAATGACCCAGGGTCATAACATAACGGTGTTTTTTTTCTGGTACCGTTATTTTTAAGTTGTAAAATTTTGTATGTCATGTCTCATGCAGACTAGGTTTTCGTTATGTTGTAAAATACAAGTGTTTGCGCATGCGTGTGATCGGTGAAAGACTGAAAGTTTGTCCTGCTTCCCGCGATCCCGCCTTTGACAAAGTGTGACAAATAAATACTCTTTGTTTATTTTGCCCGTGATTGGAAGTTTTTCCATCGAAGTTAGTGTTTTAGTAGCTAGGAAGAAAAGAGAGAAGTGAAAATTATTGTCTAAACTACACAGTACACAGCAAGTAAGTATTTTCTGAATAGTTCATTTTATTTATGTAATCGCTTCTACCTAATCATGCATAATAACATTGCTTCTATTTTACCAGGAATCGTAATTTAAACTATTACTGAGAGAGACTAAAGTAATATTACAAATAATTCACGATTTCTTGTAAAACAAAATTATAATAACTACTAAAACGTATTAATCATGAATGATTACACTATAATATAAAATGTAGAACGTATAACTTTTTTTGAGGTTATGTTTTGTTTACATTTTGAATTTGTCTAGGCTTCATTATACAACACGTTAACTAGTTTAAGCAACTAGGCCCAGTATATGTAATATTAATCAGTTTAACAAGTTACAACATAATGGGAGTTTATAAATGTAGAAGTCCAATAAAAGTAAAATGACCATTACAGTAATATTATTAGAAACTTAATTGGCGAAACTTTGATATTCTTTCCAGCCTACAATGCCAAATTTTAGGATTTTGTTTTAGGAAAGTTAAGTCATATATTTTGATTGACTGGAAACATACTCTGTGTCTGTAAGTTAATTTAGGTTCAGGTTTTGTTTATTTTTGGTTGGAATTGTAGTTATAAGGCGTGTACTGAAATTTAATATTAGCGCTTGTTTTTAAGTTGATAAGCCTACATTGCATGGCCAAAGTTTACATTAAGACACCTGGCCTAATGCATTAAAAAATATATATATAGCCTGAAGTTCTAACTTGCAGTCTCTAGTCACAATAGGCTATGTTTACCAACAGTCAATACTCAATAGTACAATGTGCTTAAGTTGGCAGCACTACTCTGTTTCCTAAAAAATGGTCACATGTTCTAAAGTAAATTTACATCCATTGCTTATTAGGAGTACGGTACTAATATTTAATGCCTTTTTTCTACAAAGAGTTTGGTACAGCTGCCTGTAAGGCTTTAGTGACATAAGAGTATTGTAAAAGAATTAATTTTGTATTTTTACAAGTAGCCTAAATGAAATTTAAGTTAATAAGATTGAGGTCAATTTAATATGTAGTCTATTACAATAGCAGTACTTAAATATTTAATGTTATAGGCCCATTTAACAAACATTTACAAAATTATTCTAATAAAATTACTTATAAAATAGGATTTTAACGTCATACAATTGGTTTTGAAAGACCACCTAACTTTAATGATTGTTATTTGTTGTCTTCATGTCTTATTTTGTAATTTGACTACACGTAACAAAACTAGGCCCAATAGAATAAATCTTGAACAAATTCTCAGAAATAAGTTAATATGTTTATTAACTGCAACATTGATCAACAACAATTTTTTAACAACAAGGGGAGGGATAATATTTCAAATCAATTCACTTAAAATAATATTTTAAAACTAGCCCTAAGTAGCCTACCCTATTAATGTTTTTCTAAATGATTTGTTATTAGTTTTTGTTTAGTGTCTTATTTGTTTTAAAAAATCCATAGGAAGTACTGCAAAATTTATTTGTTTATTCTAATGAGTGTATGGTTGTTGAATCTAGAACGGCAAAGTGGATATCACAAAAAATGTAGGAAATATATGTTAATCTTGTAAATTTTGATTAAAAAAAAAGTGCCATTGTATAAGCTAGGCCTACTGTACTTCATTTCAGTAATTACTTTTTATGTTTCTCAGTAAATAGGCCTAGTTATTTCGATTTTGTTCGATAGAATAATACAATCACAAAAATTATTTACATGTTCTGAGTATTTGGTGACCGACCGTGTCACTATTATCTACAAACTAAATACTGTGGACAATTAATTTTGCAGTTTTTCATTGGGCCTATCCAGGTTTAACAAATATCACTTGACATTTTTGCTGTACAGGTTTTAACAAGTCAAGGAACATTAATCAATGGGCCTACGCCTACGTATTAGTAAAGCTTATATTTAGAAAAACTATATTGTGAACCCAAAATTAGCTTGTGCTTAAAAACAATGAAATGTAATAATTTTATTACTTGTGGAATGGATATTAGAGATTTGGATCTTTGAACTAGTATATTATATATTTATAATTAGACTCAGATTTGAATGGGTTTTTAATGTAACATATAAATTTGTACGTATAAATTCATTACATTTAAAAAGTAGGCTCTAAATAGCCTATGTTGTAAATAAACTGAAAGATTAGGCTAATTTGGTTTGTACTGTATTCAACTTAGTAATAGATTTATTAGTTGCATTTTATAATTAAATGG
>JAGFPH010004478.1:8059-34736 GCA_018207615.1 Philaenus spumarius | reverse complement strand
TATATCCATTGGATGTGCAATAGATAGCTGATGGATATCTATTTCATTCTAGTAAATTGTCAAATATATCCATTGGATGTGCAATAGATAGCTGATGGATATCTATTTCATTTTTTATATAAATAGAATGTCACAGATATCCATTGGATGTCCATTAGATAACTCATGGATATCTTTTTTGTTTTTTACATCAATAGGATGTCCAATAGCTAAGCTACGGATGTCCTTACATATCTACTCTGGATATCTGTAGATATTCACTGTGGATATCCACGACCATGGATATTAGAGGACATTACTCCGTCCAATGGATATACATTGGATGTATGCGGATATCCACCGGATATCGTAGATATCCAACACGGATATCCATATGGATATACATTAGATATGCTTGCGCTGTGTGGGTATACTGTAGCAATTATATCTTCCTAATTTTTAATTATAAACCTCTCAGGAATACAAATAATGACAAAAATGTCTGAATATACAAATACGAGCTATCCAACATTAGAAGTAAACTTTAAAAAAACAGAATGAAAAAAATATTCCTTTTACCCAACATTCGGACTTACCTCAGGCCCCGGCAACCCACTCCAGGATCCTGTTACATTCCCTGAAAATCCTGAATCACCTTTTTCACCTTTCTGTCCCATCAGTCCTGGAAGTCCCTGCAAACAATTTATAATGTTCAATGTAAAAAACTGAAATAGTTTTCATATTTTTTTTAAAAACAATACAAAAATGTTTGTTTATATTTTTTAACTGTTGGAGAAAATATTTGTTAGTTTAAAAAATACATTCATTTAATGCACATTATTTATACAATGTTTACTATCTACATTCAACATAATGTAGGTTTATCCTGTCAGGCAAAGAGGAAACCTTAAAAAATGCCCAACACTTAAAAAGAAGAAATAAAAGGTTTTTTAAATCAGACAAAACCTCTTTTAAAAAAATATAAACTACAGTAATTAGTTGTCGTAATTTGTTTCTAGCAAATATCTAATGAAACATTGTTGCAATTAGGTACTTAACCTGCGATAACTCCCCTTATTACATGTTACAGACATGATAACTCGTGGTGAGATTTTTTCTCACTCTACAAAATTGGTTAAAATAATACAAAAACGTATGTATGCATAAATTTTAATCATACAAAATTTATTTTATAGTCAACTGAATAGAAATCTTTCGATTTTGTAATAAAAACATTTTTTAAGTCGCAATAAAAAAAATCTAAATTTTACATTATTAACTTTTAGCTATACTGGCAAATTATTGTGAGTCTTCTTCTTCACTCATGTAGAGTTGTGGCAAGTTGATGTCTGTTTCTTAGTGTGCTCCTTGCACAATAGTTTTTTACATGAACAACATTGATTTTGGTTGCTTACATAGGTTTGTATTTTCACGGTAAAGAAAGTTTTTGAATCACCCACAGCATAACATTTTCTTCTTCTTCAAGCAGCCAATTGGCAAAAGTTTTGTCCTTATACATTATCCAAAATGCTTAACAAACTTAGCAAAATATATAAATTGTTTTAGTACACACTAAACAAAAGGACCGACTATTTCAAAAAAATAATAATTACAAAATAAGATTAGCAGTAGGCCTACACTCACTAAATGTACAGCAGAACTTAGTAACAGTACATGTATATCACTTACTAACAAGGAAAATAATACCAAACTACCAATTATATATACAAAAAAAAGCTTAGTAGATAGTAACGGGATCACTCGCACAGTGAGGAAAACTTATCTGAAGCAGTGATGCGGTTGCTCGCGTAGTGAGAACAAGTCTGATGGGGTGTGAGCAGGAACTTCTCGTCTTCCCCACGTCCCCCCAAATACCAAAGTTACAACACAGATGCTAGCATTCGTTTTCAGATATGCCCATTGAAGAATACAAGGCGCTGTATGACTATATTTCAATTAGATACAGAATTAAGTGAAAAATTGCATACCACGGGAGTTACGGCGGGTTGATTACATTCTTTTAACCAGTAAATTTATTTAAGTGGCTTTAACCATAAAATTACTGAAATAAAGACAACACTAATTTAAAAGTGCAACATATGAAAAAGGAGGAATCATACAGTAAAGTGTATTTATTTTAATGTATCACAATCTCTTCATAGTTCAAATGACCTGATGATGGAGTTACGACTCCAAAACATGTTGTTTTAATAACTACAACAAGAAGTCACAAGACGAACCAAACAAAGGTATAATTAATTAATAGTGACTTGGGATCACAAATCTATAACTTAATCAATGATAGGTAGGAATATTATCTTAAATCAGAAGAAACAATTTGTCCATTTCATCAAGAAAGAATAACAAAGAAACAATGACTCATATAAAACAATACTTACAGCTTCTCCTCTAGGCCCACTTGACCCCGGCAGACCAGTTTCACCTCGGGGGCCCTCGGGTCCAATGGGCCCAATAAACCCAGGTAACCCTTGAAGACCTGGAGAACCCTAAAAAAAACAATCCATTGAAGAAAGACCTCATCAGTAAATCCCATATTTTTGTTTAATTATGAACAACTAATTTGAAGTTGATAGAAATAATGCATTTACTCAAACATAGTTTAGCCCTCAGTTCTATTCAGGCAATCACATGACCGTCTGAGGTGTCAACGATTTACATGCACCACAATCCGGACAATGCTATTTGTTCATCGATTAACTCGTGTCGATACTTGATGCAGAGCCAATATATACCTGCGCGATTATTCGATACTAAGCAAATGCGTTTTGAACAAAATCTTTTTTGTCTTCAACTCTTCAACAAGTGAATGCAACGTTCAGCTATTGCCTCTAGTTTTTCTGAACCACATGAATTTTCAAAGTTAAAAGCGAATTTAGTAAAAGCTCTTCAAATCAAATAGTCTGCAAAAACCCTGATGACAGACACCCAATCTACACGCTCAAATTAATCTTCAAACAACCAAGGTAAGTACTTTTTTCAAGTTATAGTAGAAAAAAAAATTGTATGTAATAAACATATTTACCGCAAATATTTTAAAATTTTTGATCATAAAATTTGTATAAAGGCATATTAGTCATATAAAACAAACCAGGAGTAATGGGTAATTAATTGTGAAATGGAGTTATCAGGTTGCTTTATTGTTAAAAATGTATGAGGTATGCGTGATTGTAATTATTTCTCCGACCTTAATAGTTTTCAAAATTATTAAATAAAATAAAATCAATTACAAGAAGTCAAATAAGCAACATAATGAAACAGATTTGAATTTTATTTAATTAAACTATGGTGTTTTTAAATTTATTTTATCTCCTGTAAACATTTTTAAATGGTACTTATCAGGGTTTCTCCTGTAACCTATACAAATTTGCACAAATTCCTAATTAGAATATACATTTTGTGTACATGTAACACTAAGATACCATTTCAATATTGAATCATTTACTGAGAAATGTCAGCAATATTATTAATTGACTGTGAAAAATCACAAGCAGATTTAGGTACACATTTTAAATACATCATTTATCATTTAAAAAAATACTATTATTTAGAAACAACAAACTTTATATACACACCTACCTAACTATGCTGATTTTTAACTCTCCTTTACAATTATTAGAAGGTTTTATATATGATTTTATAAAACTGTAGACCTATTTTTTGTTAAAGTTGTGTATTTATATAAATTACTATATGTATCAAAACAAACATACAAATATTATATTTTAACTAGTAAACCCCCGTAAAAAATCACTGGCGGATTAATTAGATACACATAAGAAATACATCATTCAACAAAATACTATTTTAAAACAACACAATACTATTTTATCTAGACCTACCTAACCATGCAGACAGGGATTTTTAAATTGGTAAATGTGTACAATTATAAGGATTATAAAACTGAATGAATATTTATTAAAATTTTTTATTTATGTATGTTATTATATATTTAAAGAAAGATAAAAATATTATCTTTTAATTGCTTTTTATTTGATATTGATAGATCAAATGATTTAGAAGATAATAATATTTCAAGACTTATATTTTATTAAAGTTGTAAACATAACCCCAAAAGTATAATCTATGCTAGTTTTGTGTATTACAGATGATGGGTGAAATCAGCTGTTTAGATGTAACAATGTTTTCTAAGCTAAAGGAATAATATGTATCTTTTCTTTAAATTTGTATAAAAAAATATAGCCTATTTATGATAAAAGGTTGTATTTATATGTATAGTTTATAACCTCAAAGCAAATATTATAACGTACCGTATATTATTATAGCATACATTAGTTACTTAGCTCATATTTAAAAAAAAATCAACTTCACAAGACATTGTAATGATTGAAGTTGTAAACATAACCTCAAACTATAATATACACTGGGTTTACAGATGATGGGTGAAATCAGCTGTTATATTAAATGTTACTCCACGTACGTACGCTTGTACGTACTCGCTTTTATAGGAGTTGATTGTTTTTTAGTTCATATTGATATATCAAGTGATTTAAAAGCTATTAATATTATAATGAAGAAATTATTAATCGAATATGTTTATATGTTATACGAAGATGTACGTACGTATGTTTCCAAAGTTAAACGAATGGGTATCTCTGTTTTAAATGTGTATAAAATAATATATTGGTGACAAAAGGTTTCATTTATATTCATTTTTAAACTTCAAAGCAAATCTTATAACATATTATATCCTACATTAGTTCTATAACTCATATGTAAAAAAATAAACTTCACAAGATTATAATAATTATTAATTGAAGTTTTAAACATAACACCAAAATATAATCTATGCTAGGTTTTTTATAAGTATTACAAATGATGGGTGAAAGCAGCTGTTACATTTTATTGTTACTCATGTACCGTACGAACGTACACTCGCTTTTACAGGAGTTGATAATGTACTTCTAAGTATTTTATGCTACACTTCCATGTTATTAATAAAATATTACTTTCAATGGATTAGAGTGTTTCTGATAAGCAATCTACAACATTCCACTCATACAATATATTAATTAATTGTATGTTGTTAACACTATGGTGTAGAGGTTACTGTTGAATTTACTCATTGCAAAATACAGTTAATCAATAACTTTAGATCCGACTATTTATTAAGTCTTGTTAAGGGTCTGCTCCAGTCAACGAGAAAGCAACCGGAAACGCAAGCGCTTCTCTCTATAACCGTATCTAAACAGTGCAATTTCTTGCAGCTGAGCGCTTTGACATTGTCTCATCTCAAACCATTTTATAAATAATCCATCTTTTGTAATTGAGTGCTAAAAAAAAACTGAATATTCTTTATAAAATTTCGGATACGGCTTGCAAATTACTTTTCATTATTAATTTTTTATTGTGTTAGGAAAAACATTCAAACTTTGTACTTACAAAATGTCAATTACGTAACAAAAGAAAAGCATTTTAAAAAAATCTAAAATGCAAAACGTATGCGTATTGTAATTGTGCTTAAAATGAGACCTTGCAAACAATTTTATGATAAAAACTAAACGAAATAAATGGTTTTAAATTTAACATTGCTCTTATGGGATAAAAATCCAAGATGGCTGCCTATACAGCAGACCCTTAATGTGAACCTCAAAAACTGTGGCAGTCAAATGTTTTTTATGTACGGTATAGTCTTTCTACACCGAGATATATACAAAAGGTAATAATTACAATCAATAATTTCATGTAACTTACTGTAGTTCAAAGTAAAAGGATTGTTATAATAAAATAAATGTTATTATTAAATTTTATTAAGTTATTGGGAAGATATCGACAACATTAAAATAGAAATGTAAAATAAAAAATTTCATAAAACAATAATCAATGAGATGTACGAATGCAAATACAATTAATTATAATAAAATAAATAGTGAAATTAAAACAGCTTTTGTTGGGTTTTAGAACAACTGATTAAGTTATTGATTGTTGCCAGCCCACGTTTCTTATTATTACTTTCTTGTTTGAAGTTAGTTATGCTGTAACGAGTTTTACCACTTAAAATATTTTATCGTACAACATTTTTACGCATACAGAACAGGTCGTCAGATGGTTTTAGTTCAACTGCTGTGATTGACCAGTTCCATCATATGGATATTGTTTTGACTCAGTGCAAATGCCATCCAACAACGGTAACTACAAATAAAAACCACAAACCACTTCTTTTGCAAGTCCTGCAGTCTCGGAAAAGAAGCCTTCACCGGATACCTACCTTTGAATATGAACATCAGTAATACGTCTTTGAGAAGAATGTTTAAAAACCTTGGTGGATTCCCTTATTGAATAAAAACTAGTCAATCTTTAAATGTAAGGGACAAAAAAGCCCAAGTTGAGGTTAGTTAATGTTGCAATGCAATGGTTCTTACTACTCCAGAGTTTTCGTAAAGTATATTATTTTCGCTCATGTGGTCTTTCCGGTGATTCTAGTGTATGCAAATTGCTGTAGAGGTTCAAAAAAGATTTCACAAATATCCGCCAAGTAATGCCGTGTTGTTGATAAATCCATCGTACGAGTATCATTTTGACTCACCGTAAGGGTGTATGGGCTGTCCACGCTAGATTGCAAGTCCTGCCATCTCGCAAAAGAAGCCTTCATTGGATATCATTGAAAATGAACTTCAGTAATACATCTTTGACAAGAATTTTTAAAAACCTTGGTGGATTAGAATACAAACTGGTCAACCTTTAAATGTAAGGCCCCTTTCATACTGAAGATGCAAGATGCAAGATGCTTGCATCCAGGATTATTATGTACTTCAAAGTGATTATTGTGTACTTCAAAATGTACACGAGCAAGCCGAGTCGACATGGACGGAGTCGATTTTTTCCACGCTCTGACAGCATACCGGATCGGGTCGATTCGGCTCCGCTCCACGAGGGTTGGGTATAGATATAGCCACAGGTCAAAACCAGAAAGAATGTTCGATATCTTCCATTTTCGTCCATGATAATTTTGCAATTTGTGGTAGTTGTGACAGTAGTTGTGGTGAGGTGGAATACGCGCGCATCCTTCCGACACATGTCGGAACGGTGCAGGTATGTTAGATTTATCCACTGCTACGGATTTCCGCGACTCACCTGGTCGGCTCGACTAAGCTCAGCACGTGTAAGTATAGCTGAAGCTTGATTCACGATTTGAAAGCACTGGGTGTGTACCCCACCGTCTAGCTCTCCTGATACACAATTCCTCATGTGTTTCTATTATTTGTAAAACACCTAGACAGAATGACTGAATGGTTTCCATTTTGGAAGTGAAGGACGCAACATTGACAAAGCTTGAAAAACGCTGTAACATCACTGTAAGAAAATCATGATTATGCAGGGTAAGAATCATATTATTTCAAAAAGAACGATTATTTTTTCGTGATCACATCACGAAATTAATCATAAACTAGTGGACCGGGCAATGCTTTGCTATTGCTTGATTTACCTAACCTAAAATTATATTCAGTTTTTGATCCAAATCAGTTGTTGATCAAAATCAGCTGTTGATCAAAATCAGCTGTTTTAAGCTTTTCATACGAACAGCTGTTTTTTGTGCCCCTGATAAAATCAAAAGAAATCTTTCTTCTTCCTTAAGATTGACCTTCCATAAGATTAACATGGCAACTTTGAGGGCCACTGGGGCGAAGCCCTTAACATACATTGAGCTCATTTTAAGGGAAGCACAACTTCAGAGTGAGCTCTGTAAAATGACACCAAAAACATCAAAATCGGTTAAAAACTCTAGGAGGAGTTCTACTCACAAAATAACCCCTAGCAAATTAATTATGTATATAGTTATAGATAATGTAATTTTTAATTGAATATCAACTACGTATTGAACGATCGATTAGTTTAAAATATAATCCACATTACTTCTGAGGGGGGGGACAGGTCCCGTTCGTCCACCCCGTTGGTGCGCCACTGCAAGAAAATATGTTATTTGATTGTTGGTGAACCCATTTAGGTATACATGACATACATCTGAAAACATACATTTTATAGGAGCGCAGGGTTTTTGTAGTCCATTGCTAACACAGAGACGCAATAAACTACTGTCATTTTTGTCCCTTTCATTTAAAAGTTGACCAGTTTGTATTCTATATGGGAATCCACTAACGTTTTTAAAAATACTTCTCAAAAACGTATTACTGATTTTCATTTTTTAAGATGTCCGGTGGAGGCTTCTCGTCGGAACTGCAGGACTTAATGAAGAAGTATACTACGGTTTTAATTTGTTGTGACTATTTTTGACCCTTTACATAGAGTCAAAACGCTACCCGTATGACTAGACTTGCCAACAAGACTTATCATTTTGGCATTACTTGGCGGCTGTTTGCGAAAACGTTCTTGAAACTCTACAGCAGTTCACAATCAAACTAGGACCACCAGAACGACCTGTTCCATATGAGCGAAAATAATGCTCTACGATAAAAACTTTTTCCAGAGTGGTAGAACCATTCTAACCTCGAACAACAAAATAACAATTAGCAACTTGTCCTGACAACTACCAACAACGTATCAGCTGTAAAAACCAACCACAGCTTCTCTAACTTCGGTACTGTTTATTTTGATGCATACCGAATATATCTTTAGTTCTATTACTTCACTTAATTTGTTACCTTCGGTCCAGGAAATCCTTTCAATCCCGGTATACCTGGCCATCCTTGCTCCCCCGGAAGTCCCGGATATCCTCTAGGACCCTGTACATTGGGTTAGGTTATGGTTAGTTTTGTACAACTTAATACTATATTAACAAAATCAGATATTAATGTTTTGTGAGATTGTAGAAGATACTCAATCTGGCTGTGCTGGATGAAATATAAACGTCTAGAAATATCTGGAATTATTGCAAATGATAGCTATCCAACATTTTGTTTTATTTTTTGACTAAATAACTAAATTTTTAGAACGTCTAACCCGATTAAGTTGAAAATTTTGCACATCAATGTATAAAGACCTAGTTTGGAAAAAAATAATCAACTTTCAAAATGATAACTATTTTCAAAATGGCGGCTATTTAAAAATTTTAACCAACAATAACTCAAAAACCGTAAATTTTTATCAAAAATGTAAAGTTTAAATTTTTGTAGCCTGTTTAATTTCTTATCGAATTGTATAACTGTCAAAACTATCGGACAAAGGATAACAGTTAAACAGTCCAACCTTATTGATTGGCCCTGCAAATTAATTATTGCCTACCCTTTGTTGCTGTGAATGTTCGGTCCATCAAACTAATGTATATGGTTTTACAGTTATCCTTTGTTCTACAACACTGTATTCATCTTGTACAAGTGTAGCTTTATTCCGATAGATTGAATTGCTCATTCTGCTCTCCGGATCTGAATACTCATGACTACAACTCTGAGAACATTTAAAATAAAGAGTCTACCCCTAATGATGGTAGAATACATAAATAGATGAGCTAAAGACTGTGTCTGTTGTGGAATGTTCGCTATTCCATGAAAAGCTTGGATGCACCGCAACGCCTACGACAATTCTTTCGCATAAATGGAGGTAACACTAAAGTTTCTGTGATTTCTCACTGCTTTTAAACTGTCATTTCTAACAGGTAATACTTGCCACACTTTAGGTGTAAGAGATACCAATCAAACTTGTATGAGTGCTAACGGTAAATTGACCCCAACTTATACAACTTACATAAACTTTAATCAATCACAAACAATCCAGTTATTTCTAGACTTTAGAAGAATAAATATTAACATAAAGAGTGCATGTATTATACCAAGTTGTTCAACGTATCTTCAGGCTTCAGTAGCAACATGCAAAAATTCAATACAGACATACAGACTGTCCTGGATATCCTGCCCTGCCTTGGGGTCCTGGAGGACCAATGTCTCCTCGAAGTCCAGGCAGGCCTGCTGCTCCCTAGATAAATAAGTGAAAATACAGTGTGTGTACAAAATACAGAAACGACTGGATTTTTCGGCTTCAAACAGAGATGGAAAAAAATATGGATTCTCATTTTAAATGAATTTTTTTTTATAACTCCGTAGTTTTTAAAACTTTATGACATCGGTCGTTTTCACTAAAATTTGTAGGCCTACTTCAAAGTTTTTAACTGAAAATGCTATTTTGTAATACATTTTCAAATTTTATACATAGTCTTAACACTTTTATTGATAAACACAACCGTTTTATGTGTAAATTGGACTTGAAATTTGGGACTTAAGATTTCTGGACTAGCTCTAACTACATGGAGGAAGAAGATAAAAGAGTAATTGACATTTGAAACTTTATTTAACATGATCAGTGCAGAAGACTCAACATATGAGGTTTTGGGGAAGACTTCTATGTGGCGGGACACGCATCATGTGAGTCATTGGTAGCGTGAACGGCTATATGGGTGGAAGAAGCTGTAGTCTTGTTGAACAGATCTTGTTGGCGAGGTTGTTGCCGTCTCGCCCTCGGAAAGAGCTCTGCTTTCATGTGATACCGGTTGTTCCCGATTCAAAGTGTTTATTTGTTAGTTTATCAACATTTGAACTTTTTTTGCATTTCTATAGTAAATTGATATTTTGTTTCTTTAACTATTTAGATTTTAACATTTATACTAAAAAAACGTATTTAAATTTATGCACTTCATATAGACTGATACAAATTTAACTAAAAGTTTAAAATTTGTGTTGTCTTTTTTGAATATTTTTTGTTTGGGTGTTTACCACATCCAACCTTTTTTTCACATGTCTTAGGTATGTTGATATTTGTATGTTATTGTAACATATGTTATTGTAGACAACTTATTTAAATTTATACATTTATCTCGTCTCTTTTGAATATCTTTATTTTATATTATAATTAATCTATTTTCATTATTTGAAAATAATACAGGGCTTGTGTTAGGTAGTACTCGTTTGTTTACCACGGCGCATGACGCAGCGTGTGTGTCAAGAAATTTTACACTTTATTTTTACTAAAAGCCATTTTTTAATTTAAAATGTATTCAAACCATGGGTTTTTGGCCCAAATTCATCAGCAAAAACACATATTTTTTACAAATTTGCCAGATGGAAGCTACTTTATAATAGGCTTCCACACTCATCAGCTGCTGCGTGGTAGAATTATTTATTTATTTATTCTGCTCAGGTCAACTATAAAGCAGATGTGCAGTACAGTACATTAGACAAATTACAATACCACTTTATCAATACATTCAATGAAGTAGTCACTATCAATAACATAACTTTGTTATAATACACATTACATAGTTGAAATAATTAAAATTAATTTACAATAAATATATGACATTACAATTTACTATCATTATAAGTAGAAACAAATTTAATCTTTGAATAACATCTCAAAATTAAAAAATTGCCCCATGAAGCCACCAGATGCACCTCCGAATCAAAATCTTGCAAAAATTTACAACCTGATTAATTTACCACCTGTGGCTGAGGAACTCCTCCAATAAGGATTTTGATTAAAACAGTCATAAAAGACTTCTGTTAAAGGCTTCCTGGTCTTGAACAATTTAAATTTTTAGTATGTTTTGAACAAGCGTAACTCCCGCTTGAGAAGGCAGTTTTTAAAACTTTTGAAGTCTGTGTTGCCGTAACCGTAAGCTACCTTCCTGCCTGGCATTGTAATTATGTATATCTTTACTTATTAGTGGAATACATTTAAATTTTAAGTAACAAATGTTTTTTTTTATACATACAAGGTAGTGTGAGTATTTTGAAAATGCATTTGCAGACATTAGAAATAGCCTTTCCTCATTTTGAAGGAACGGGTTTCTCCAAAGTAAGGCTCCGTAGTTAAGCTGTGGGTAAATCAGCCTGAAGTAGGCTTTTTTTGACGTACTAAGGCTACCAAATGATTTCAGATTCCTCAACAAAAAAAATCCTGACCATAGCTTTTGACAAATGCTGTCATTGTGGTTATCCCAGCTTGATTTGCAACCATACTCAATAACTTCAGGTATCACCCAACATAAGAGATGGTCCAAAAATATTATTTTGGTTCTTTAGTCTGAAATACATTTGACTTTGACCAACCTTAACTTTCAAACCAGTAAAATTGTACGTACATTTTACACGGAAAATAATGCTTATTTGAATTTAATACTTATAGCATATTCATTCCTGTAATTCAAAAAAAAACAAAAGGTTTCACAAGTAACCAGTTGCACTTTCCTGTAATACTTGTTACAAATTTATATTTACTTTTGTAAGTGGGCTCATGGTTGTTACAAAGTTAGTAGAGTTAATATTTTAAAATACTTGAATTGCTATACGCTTAATTAATTGTTTTGAATAAAACATGTATGAATACAACCATTGGTACCGATGATAAAAACAAAAAACCTGTATGATGGTGTTTGCTAGATTAAAAAAGATCAACATACATAACACACAATATGACGAAATTACCTGTATTAAATACAAACTGTGATATAACTACTTACAGTTGAACCATTAAGCCCTGGGGGTCCCTGAGGGCACACTGTTTCACATCTCTGCGGGGGAAGTACCTGCACAGGAGGGCGTACTTGGAATTGCTGTAATACAAAAATGTAAAATGAATTTTAGGTTTTTTTTAAACGTACAAAAAATTTAATGAGAGCTCATACGCACAAGTAGCGGACAACTCAATCAATCAAAGTATTATAAGAAAGGCCATTGTGGTTACTTTTAATTAATGATGAACTAAAAATAGAAAAAACAAATTTTCAGAAGGGCTACTACTCCACTAAAAAATCTTATAATACAAAACATTTATTAATTGATTTTATATTAAAACAAAACACAACACAAACTAAAAATTTTAAAGGTCTTTAAAACTAATAAAACTTTTATTGCAACTCAAGTTTGTTGGCCAAATAGTAAGTCCGGGGATTGGTTTTTAAATGTATTTCAAAAGTGTTTATTTGTGTTGTGTTTTTTGTTAATATAAATTGCATTAATACATGTTTTCTATTATAAGTCTTGATAATGGAATCACAGCCCTCTGAAACTGGTAATCACACAAAAAAGAAACTGCAGATGGACAAGTTATGTAAAGTACTCATTTAGTCAAAACTCAGTTCTGGAGGCATCACACAAAAGAATGAATAATTTTTTTTTTAACTTTTATGACTGGTTTTCAAGATATTCAACATTAAACATTTTAAACACCCCGTATTCAATTTGATATATGGGAAAAAATTATTTAGTTTTTGTAATTTGGCCTTTTTGCTACAAAACTTAATATAAAATTCAACTTAGTAAATTTATTTATTTTTTAGATAAAGCTTTACTTATGAAAACAAAATTTTGGCTGAGTGGAACATTTTAGTAGACAGACACACTTTATTAACACAAAACAATCTATAGATTTATTCATCAGAATATATGAAATAGGACACTTAACCTAATTAAAACCAAATACTTGTAAACAGTCCTTAAACGTTCAACTTTAACTAAAAACAATAACTCAATTAGTGTTCTTTGATTTCTAAAAATTCTTTTACTGTATAGCGAGCTTCATCAATAGCTTTGTTTTTTATTATGCCTCTAAAATGTTTATGATTTAGTCTATTATAACAACAGGGTAACTTGTTGTACAGTTTTAACCCAGAGTATTGGGGACATTTTCAAAAACATTTAGAGAGAGATGGGGAAAGCAAATGGTTTCTCGTATTTTAATTGTGTTCAAGTTTAGTTTCTACAAGTCATTTGTCTGCTGACATGCAGCCAGATCAAAATTTTGCATGTAGGATGATTCTGTAAGGAGCGGAGATGATTCAGGGCGTGGTTGTATGGCTCAAAATAAAGAAAAAACCTCCTATAACTTCGGAAAAAGTTATTTTACCAGCTATCTGCCATTTTGTTTTATCTCTTGAACGGCTTAACCGATTGAGTTGACGTTTTGCAAGTTACTCATCAAAGTAAAGACCTATTTTGATAAAACAACATTTTTAAGGCGAAAAACCTGAGTGGTTATTATCGCCTAGAAACCAGAGACAATTTAAATAATGCTCATAAATGAATTAAATAATTTGAGGTACCAAAAATCAAGCACAAATACGAAAATTCAACATTAAATTTTGACACACCATTGAAACCAGTTAGCAACAAATAATATACAATAATAAATAAAAGTAATCAAATTATTTCAAAAATTTGTTTGAAAATGACAGCTATTTAAACATTGTAAAAGAAAACAACTAAACAAAAGTAAATTTTAATAAAAATCATCAAGAATAAATATCTACAGACTGTTTAATTTCCTGTCGAATGGTATAACTATTGAGTATCAAACTAAGGGTAACAACAAAACTGTGTCCGTTAGTTAGGTCCAACGTTCATAACAACAAAGTGTAGACAAAGTGCAAAACAAATTAATTAAATTGGTCGCTGTTATTGATTATTTTAATAGTATCTCACCCCAATCAATTGAACTTTTATTTTTTAATAAAAGAATTATTCTACTGAAATCGGTAGTTTGTAAAATTTAAATAACACAATGAAACTCCCCTCCCTTGAAAAGTTGCTTAGTTTAGTTTTATTAGCCTCATTCGGTGCACCAGATTATTGCAGTAAACATTTGAGTTGTCATATATACACATATGTGTAATCAGGGTATAATTCCCCCCCCCCCATTGTAAACAAAATTTTGCACTTTGTTTACATTATAATACGCTCTTAAGAGTAACTTGTTTTCAACACCTATGCAAATGTCAAGCTATAATAAATTATCAATATATTGCTGACATTGTCTTTTTTCGAATTGGGCACTGGCACTTTATTCGATATACGATGCAAGTATATATATGGAACTCACACAGAGTTTTTGTCCGCCATGGATTTTTGACCGTCGTCATCATATCAACAGTGGCGTAAAGGAGAGTATTAGACCATACACATTGGTCGGAAAAATAAACGTTCGGTTTATTTACTGCTGACGGTAGCTGTGCAGCCGCTCGCTGCCACTACAATCGATGGATTTCCCAACGTCTCTGCCGAAACAGTGGCGAACCTGACCAAATGCATGCCAATTTTTCTTATTTTAGTATTTTTTTTTTTAGAATACTATAATTCAGCCGCGTGTGTAGTTCTTTAAATGACAAAACCGACATTCTTAAATAATTGAAAAATGTTTCTTCTATTTCCTCAATTCAGGAAACACACAGAAGAATGCTCCAAAATCTTCTCTTCTTTTATTTATTGATTGGATGAACCCAAATAAGTATATTTTTTAGCTTCCTTTTCAATCGGCGACGGAATAACAATAAAGCGAGAGTTGTTCTCTGTTCCTCTGTTCATATCAATAAAACATTAAAAGAAATAATATATTACATAACATATTTCGTGATTGATGAACTAGACACTTCAGTTTAATGAATCCCAATGAGGCTTATGGCGTCGGAAATTTCCCGCCTTGTATGCACACTTTAAATTGTTTGAGTGGCAACGGTAATTAATTCAAAGATTTGGTTGGGGATGAGTCATGATTGCTATTCTAAATTATTCTAAAATAGGCCTAAATCACAATTAGAAGTGGAAAATTATACATACCTATATCAGTTTAAAGTACTTTTGGGAAGCCTAAAACGTGTTATTTGCATCTTAATTTTTAAAATTTGACCATATCCTTCTCCCCCCCCCCCCCCCCCTGTTGTTGTAACCCCCTTCATATGGTCGTCCTGCATATACGCCTATGCATATACAACATACATAATGCAGATGAGCAGAATATAATACAATACAAATTAATACACATACACACAAAACATACGAAGCTAGATAAACTATTTCATGTCGTACAAATAAACATAAAAAAATATATTTATAACCTAAGGTATTCCTCCACCGAGTAATATGCCCGCTGAACAAGGAACGTTTTAAGCTTGTTTTTAAAGTTTTTAATGCAAGGCACTTCCTATATATTGTCTGGCAACCTGTTGTACTTTTGCGACCAGAACCCACCCTCCCTCCCAGAACACCTTTAGTCTATGTACTGGGTACTGAATCATTTGCAGCTAATTGAATATCCATGTTTGTACTGACCGACGCACATACAATTGCTTCTAAAAAGGAGCAGGAGATTCAAGATGTATATACAGGAAAGATTTTAAAATTTTAATTGTATAAAAGAATTTCTGCAAGATTGCAAACCTTTTAAATTACAAATTATTCTTATAATTGGCTTTGAATAGAAAAATGTTTCCAGACACTGCCGAGTTGTTTGAAAGGATGGTGGAAACCCATGAAAGTTGCTGTGAAATATATAGATATATAAATGTCATAATATTTGTAAAAAAAACTAGCCTATTAAGAGCTTTAGCAACACCAATTGGTTTATCTTTTGTCACTATCTTTTAAAGTAATTGGATAATAATTACATTGTGAATAAGCTCTAACTTCAAAACAATGCCTAATAGTATTGGCTGAGAGTTCTGGAACACTCTGTATATAAGTATAAGACATGCATTGTTTCCACAGACTAACAATTGTTATGCAGTCAAGCGGCACAATACTGTTGATAAAATGCACCTCACTTTTGAAACAGCATTTAGGCCTACTTCCCATCAGCTGTCAGGAACTCGAATGTGAATAGAAGCTTCACTAAGTCATTAATTATTTTGTTAATTACATGTACAATAGACTGATTGATTGGTACAACAGTCATACAATGTCTTCATTATAGATATGACAGCCTAATTAGCAGTATTCTGTGTAAGTAATTGATATTTCACTTTTATTATTTTACTCACAGAGTGGTGTGTTAGACAACTGTCCTACAGTGTATAAGCAGTGGTTACCACACCAGGTTCCACGTCCAAAGGGGTGTAAAATTTAAAATTTGCTTACTGGCATTTTAATAATTAATATAATACAATTTTGTAGACAGTTTATAGACCATCAGGGGAAGATCCAGGGGGCGACCGCCAAAGCACCGCGGTTAGAGGGGCCCCGCACCAAAGAAATAAATGACTTATACAATACAGATGACTTTATATTGAAGATTGCCCGCGAGGAACTGTGGCATGTGCAATTGTTAAATTATAAAATACAAACGAATTTAACATGGTAGAGCCTAACACCCAACTATCTGATTGTGGTTCCCCACGCTACATACAGACTTAGTATATGTGTTAAAAAAACAATTTTTAGTTGATATTTAAGATTGCTTGCTAGGCCCCGCACCATATAAAATAAAATAAGTTAAAATCAGGATATCAAGAAATAGAGAAAAAACTCATTTTTTCTCGTGCTCCTGCCTCCATTTTTTGAAGAGTCAGCTCGGTTGGCAGACAAGCAGACGAGTCACAAAGACAGCGAATGTGTGCAACATAAACTAAACTAAACGCAATGACTACATATCAATAAGACAAACAGTTTAAATGGGTAGGATTCAGACCAGGATAGAGACCAGGTATAAAAGTCTCAAGTTCCTGAAAAAAGCTGTAAATGTCCCAAATTTAAAGTTTTCATCTTGGTGTCCCCTAAAAAGGTTTCAAAGTTCTAATAAGCTTCAAACTTGCATCCTGTGGTTAAAAAATAGCTGTCATAAGTACTGAATTTCAGGCTTGTTTACCGATGGCCTAAAAGAAGCTGTCAAATATCCTAAATTTCAAGCTGTCATCCCGATTTCCCCCAAAGCCAACAAAGCCTCTAATATTATGCCAGCATGCCAGAGTCTAATAAAAACTCAAAAATCTACAATTTTAGGCTTAGGTCCCAATGTATTTCCAGGTTTATCTTGTAGTCCACTAAAAAGCTATGATAAGTACTGAATTTCAGGCTTACGTCTTAGGGTCATGTAAATAGCTATCAAAAGTCATCACAATGTCTCTAAACTTGTTTTATTTAAACCTATTGAAGTGTCATGTTAACACCTATCCTATAGTTGACTGAGAAATTATGGTCACCAAGGGTCACACCAATCAAGGCTCGCAGCAAGAACAGCCTAATGCACGTAGTATGTATATTACACAAACCTATTTGTAGTGTATTTACTCCACTCACAACTTTGTCCTCCTTTATGGCAATACAAGTATTATGAATTTTAGAACATAGATTGAGGCCCACCATATATAATGTTACATTTTTGAAATTTGAAAGATTTATAACAATAAAGCTAAAAAAATAAAGGGGTTAAAAATTCCAATTTTACTATTCATTCAAGAAGCACTCACTTCCCTTGAAGATGGAGACTTGAAATGTAGTATAAAAGATCGGGTAAAAGTAAATAAAAAAAATCGTAAGTAGCACTGCCACATTACTATAGCCGGAATTTCTTTTCCGGGAATACTAATATTAAATACTGGGAGTTTCCTATGAATTTCGTTCCTTGTTCCGGGAACTGAACCAGTAATACCTTTACACAAGATTATAGTAAATTTAATTGCTTTTTTAATGATTTAACTCACAAATTGTACTCAGGCTTATGGGTGGTAGAAATTGCGCAATTATCTTACATGGATAATGAAAAAATCATTTATCAGGAGTTTCCTATGAATATTGTTCCTTGTTCCGAGAACTGTACTTAAAATACCTTTGCACAGGATTATAGTATATTTATTGCCCTTTGAATGATATATAACTAAGTACACAAATTGTACGCAGGCTTACATACTCCTCAAATTCCTACCCAAAAACGACTAAACGGTCTAACTAAGCCATTTTGAATTGGATCGAAAAACAAAAAAATTTATATCTGAAGAATCATACTAGGACCCTTTCACCAAAATGACAGCCATTTTTAACCATATTTACTACCACTTATAAATCCGGGAATAAAGCATATATAAATTAATGAATTTTGGGTATCGTGTCCAAATTGTCTGAAACGTATGGAAACGAAGTCCTACCCTCCTCCGATTAACCGTTTTCAAGTTGGGTTAAGTGTAATAGCTCTTATTTTCTTCCGAAATTCGGCTAAAAAGATGAAAATGTTTCAATATTAGGTCTTATATTAGGTTTGATTCAGGGAGAGGTTTGGGTACATTAAAAATAAGAGAATTATTTAAAAGGCAGTATTACATAGAAATGGTTTAGCACTAGAATATGTTTTAAATGTTATGTACCGTTTGATTTTACATACACTTATTTTATTTTTTACAAG
The DNA here is from genome assembly GCA_018207615.1 of Philaenus spumarius. Lineage (NCBI taxonomy): Eukaryota > Metazoa > Arthropoda > Insecta > Hemiptera > Aphrophoridae > Philaenus > Philaenus spumarius. Next base: position 15,668 of record JAGFPH010004478.1, on the reverse strand, counting down.
AGTTCAAGCTGGGGCACTACTTGGTGCAGCCTCTAGGCGTGGTATAGCTTTGTGTATTCGTTGACGGTGTAAAGGTACTCTCAATGCTGTGTGGGTTAATATTTCACCTAAACAGATAAATTACCTTCCCAAATTGAAAAAGTTTTCTGGGGGAGATCAAAAACTTCCCCGGACACCTTTTGCCGAAGGAAATGAGGGTACTCCTTAATTAACCCCGGTCTAGCTCCCCCCAGAAAATATATTATGGGCGCCCTTGATTTAGGCAGAATATTTAAAAAAGAAAATCAACTTAGAAAAAAAAGAGTGAGATCCCACAAAAACAAAATGTGAAAAAATAAGGCCAAGTCCCTATCCAAAAAGTTTTGGCACATAGAAGTAGTGACATTGAAAGTAGGGTAGTTTATTCTGTAAATCATTAGTTGTATTGATTTTAATTTTTACACTACCTTTAATGATACACTTGAATTCGCTCTTTCTAATGTATGTAAGAAAAAGAAACTTGCCAAGTTGAAAACATGAAAATCTTTGCGACGATAAATGGATAAAAATGTTTTTGACAGTCGAATCCGTTCTGGCTTTCAATCACATAGACTAAGAATAAGAGAACAGCTAAGGTAATCTGGAAGACAATATAACACCTTAAACTGTAGTCCTATTCTTTTTTGATCTCATTACTTTTATGGGATGAATTTTTATCGATAGAGATTAAGCCTTAATTTTCGTACTTATGTTTTTATTTTTTTAAATATGTCTTCTCCAGAAAGCATACCAGCAGGCCTAATTGATGAACTACTTCATTAAGCTTCCAAGCCATGATATATTCACCAATTAACCTACTCAGCCTATCATGTTTATTTATAACTTCTGATTAACAGCACAAAAGTTATTTTAAGCTCATTACATCCCACTGTATTGTCTTGCTAATTAAGGAATTCTGGTGAGAAGCAATTCTCAAAACATAATTTTCATGCACAGATTTTTATGAAATTTATACTATACTAGCTGTTGTATCCGGCTTCACCCATTTAACAAATTTTAAATCTGGAAACAGTCATACTAACCAACTTCTGAAGTGATGCATTTAAAAAATCACACATTCATTAAATAAAGAACTTTCTTAGTGGGATTAAAATATCAGCAATCTTAGATAAGTGTGCCAAACTACCTTCGACACTTTTCCAGTCGTTTAAAAGTCTTTCTTACCTTTGGCACAAAATGATATAGACATTGAAAACAAAGTAAGGAGAGTTTAAATTGTCACTCCTTCCAACAGAACCTGATGTTGATACTCTCACACAGTTGAAATTTGGAAGTTACTTTGATTCATTTTCAATAAAATAACAAAAGTAGTGAAATTTGGTTTGTTCCCATTAAATCAATTTTTGTTTGAAATTATTTGTGTATTCTTTACCTAATTTATTAGAAATATTGTGTATGAAGGTAGAATAATTATTGTAAATGTTTAAACAACATTTTATAAAATTATTTTTATATAATTAATTACTTAGAGGAAAAAAAATGGTAAGTAAACTAATTTCAAAATGTTCTTATGAATCTTACTTCTTAATTCCCTAAGAAATTGTTTATGAGCTCAGCCACGCTTTTATTTCTTGGCCTATTTTGACAATTGACATGTCAAATTAAAGGAATTTTTCTCAAGGTGTTCCAAAAGTAATTTGTTTTATCCTTTATCAAAATGTCAATTTATATCTTATGGAAGAAATAGTTTATTGAGTGTATGTAACATGTGTTTTATCTCAAGCAATTAATTTCAATTAAATAAACCACTGTCTTAAAAAATTAACTATTTCTATTTATACCACTGTGTTGTTTACATTTTCATTTTTTATAATGTTTATATAAAAAAAATAACCGCCTCCGTGCCCAACTTGGAACCGAGCCCTAGTACCACAGGTCCGGCAGCCCTCACTATCCGAGGCTGTGTACTTAACACATCAATAAATCTTTCAACTAAATTGGATAAGGGATTTTTGAGGTAAAGCATTAAATTTGAACCAAATATTTGCAATAAAAATTTGGCACTTTGATACCAAACAATATTTACTTACAGGTAGCTCGTCGCAAGTCTCTCGTTCAGGAAGCGTAGGATCACAGCTAAGAAGCATCCACTGCAGATCAACCTATAAATACAACACAATCTTTTAACCACTCATATTTTGTAACTATTCAAAGTTCAGATTAAAAAATGTTTACACTATTACAAAAGTCCAATATAACAATAAAATTAAATAAGGATAATAAATAAGCATAATAAAACAACCAACAATAACTACAAAATGACAACCTACTATGTTAAACATATAAAACTTGGTGAACTGAACTAGTATCACAATCCATATAAGCTTGGATGGAGTAAAAAGCTTTTAGTTTGAGCCAATTACTGACTCTTAGGCCCCTTTCACACCGAAGATGCAAGATGCATCGTGGATGCAGGAAGCATGTGCGTCTTGCACCTTGAAGAAAGGGCTTTCACACCAAAGATGCACGTGTCACTTGCACCTTCTGGTTATATCCATTATCTCTGTTCAGTTTAGTAGATGAGTTTGAAAGATGAATAATCAATCATACGACTCTTCAGACGACAAAATTATAATTCTGGCTTGTGCAGTCAGAAGAAGACGAAGAGAACGAAGAAATCGTTTATGGCAACATCCATACTGGGATAATGCTGGAGAGCATAGCCCTGCTTTTGTGTCTCAGCAATTACTGAACCATCCAGTAAAGTTTCACTTGTATTATAAATTTGAGATTTCGACTTTTAACAAGTTGTTGGATCTCATGGAACCGTCACTGAGTCGTCAGGATACAAATTATCTGTTGTGAGTATCTGCGAAAGAAAGACTACTGATATTTCTGAGATAAGTAACTATATTTTCCCATGAATCGTATAACTCATGTCACATTAATAACAAATGAAGTACGTAAAACATTAGTGAGATGAGCAAAACACTTCATAAAATGATCTGACCATTGAAGGGGCTACTCAAAGTAAAAGAAAACTGAATTATACATTAAAACAGAATAGCAGTATGCAAAATAGGCACTTGTTCTGACATTTTTTAAACATGTGAATGTAGCTTAAAACTGAAAACATTACTTAGGAATAATGCATCAGTGTGAGTCAGATTTTCAAGAGAGAGGCGAGTATGCGACCAGCACAACAAAGGTGCACGCTGAAATCTCCAGCCGGTCGGTTCTCAAGAGGGAAGTGCGTCTTGCATCCAGGATGTTAGACGCACTTGCATGTTCGGTGTGAAACCTCTCATTCAATTACATAGTCTGGTGTTTATGATGCATGCATCCTGCATCCTGGATGCATACATCTTGTGTCTTGCGTCTTCGGTGTGAAAGGGGCCTTAATTTAAAATTATTTAAACCAGTTGTCCAAGCCTCCTCAGGCAGTTTATTAAAAAGTTTAATTTTTACACATAAAATGGCTATTGGTAGTTTTTTTTTTTAAGCCTTACAGGTCTTTGATCTATAAAATATTTGCTTCTAGTACTGTAACTGTGAATATATTGCCTGAGAGTGTAACTTTTAAGATTTTCCTTACATTCAGTAAACAATAGTAAGTATATAACCAGGTTTATGTCATTACTTGAAATTATTTAAATATGAACAAACAGTTGCCTCTTTCTGGAACATTCTTTATAGCTAAAGTTATGTAATTATTATAAATTAATTACCTTATTTTTCTCCGTCCAAGGAACCCTTATTTTTTTTAAATTCTGTTCTAATTCTTTTTCACATTCCAAGCATAAAAATGTTTTACTTGTCAAGACATAAAATAAATTAATAATACAAATAAAATTAATAATTTGTACTGTTTATTATTTTATGTCTTGACAAGTAAAACTTTTTATGCTTGGAATGTGGAAAAGAATTACTATGAAATTTTGTGACGATCTGATGATGGTGGTTTAATATCACCCGAACCGGTAATCTATGTAATAATAATGATTGTTTGGACGGAGAAAAATAAGGTAATTCATTTATAATAATTACATAACTTTAGTTATCAGAAATCCTGGTGGCTATACGCATAATGTTTAAATTCTTTATAGTTCTTTTGCCAAATGAAAACTCTTTGCGAACTACTACTGTTACCCCATAGTGTTATACCATACGTCAAAGGTGAATGGCAAAATGTATAGTACACATTACCAATTTTGTACTTTTATTATTGTTGACAACAAGAAAGTTTACTTTGAACCAATGCAAAGCTTTTTTCAATGTTTTGTCCTGCTCTAAGTTTAAACTTCAATACCACCGTTTAAAACGTCACTGACATTGAAAAGGTCCAAACCTGATGTCAAAATGAATTTGTTGAATGTAAAACTCTTAAACGGTAAAATTAACGAAATAAAGTACGCAGTTTCTAGGCTAACATTGTAGTTAAGTTTGACCCAGTATATAGATAATTTGTTTGGTGCGAAGGTGTGTAGACTGATCATGTAAACTGCATGCCTACTCTTACTTCAAAGCATTTGAAAAAAGTAAATAATTCAAAATAAATAAATATTAAGCTCGACTTGTGAGAAGGTGTTGAGCTGAAGATCTCTTTTCTCATAATACAATAGGCCTGATACATTTGCTATGGTAAGCACTATTTAAATAAAAATTATAATTTTAAAATAGAAAACTCTCTATTATCGAAATGTTACAAAACCTAACACAATATATGCTCGGGAAACATTTTATATTAAGAAATACCATAAAACAACTGTACATAATGAAGTAGGACTTATACAAAATTATATATTAGCGTAGGAAAAAATGTATTTTTACATATTAATATTAGTTTAGTAATTTTTTAAAGTTTTATAGTTAATTTTAGACCAGTTAGAACAAAGCTGAGCAATTGTTAACACCTCACTATTGTAAGTAAGTTTAGCTCACTCTCCTTTTCAGTTTTGTATAAATATGGGGCTCCTTAACATCGATTTTTTAGGCGGAAGTTGTTGCGATTGATCTCAGCGCCGGTGAAATCCTCAAAAGAGGAATTAAGGGAGCTATAATTGATATCCTTTCTGATAACCAAGTGCCTTTAAGGCGGCTTAAATCATTCACCTTTGAATCTAGGCTAGTATGGAACTGTTTTAAAGTAAGGAATAAAATGGCTAGACTCAATGAAGATACTCTTAAATAATGGGTGCCTGGCCATGTAGGCATAAAGGGTAATGAGATAACGGATAGCCTTGCTAGAGTTGGGCAAAAAGCCCTTCATTGTCCCAGATCCTTTTTGTGGGAGGCCCAAGCACCACCTAAGAAATGTTGTTGAAATCTGGACAGAGGATAGTTGGTCCTCACATTGAAACGATGCTCCTGGGCTAATTCAGGCTAAAATTTTCATCTGCCTCTCTATGTCGAAAGCTCAAAAGATTCTATTATTGAGCAGAAACAATCTTAGACAGATTGTAGGAATCTTAACTGGTCACTGCCCGGCCAAGTACTACCTCAAAAAAAATGGGGCTCGTCTCGGAAGACTCCTGTCGATTCTGTTCCCTTGGAATTGAATCGGCTCAACACCTGCTGTGCGAGTGTGAGGTCTCGCTTGCAGGTGATTCATGACATTTGGAAGTGCTTTTGTTAGCTAGAAGAAGTCTGTGGTGTTGATACCAAGACCCAGCGTGTACAAGCTTCCACAATTAAGCAGATTTTTTTGTGATGATTATCCAAATTTATTGAAATTATTTTTTTTAGTGGAGCTTTTTACATTTTTGATATTTGCATTATTGAATAAGAAAACAAATTGCAAACTTTGATTTTGAGTTAAGTCAAAGAACAAATTTAGTTAAAAACTAAATTAAATCCACATTTTTACTGTCCTAACCTTTAAAATTACATATTCAGAATATTTTTCTTATCATTATTACTCCAGTAACCTTGTTACGCGTTCAACATTTCTCTTATAGGAGTTGAAATTTGTGAAAGTAGTGTTTAATTAAGAATAAGTTAGAAGAGTAGTGGATAAGTTTCTATCACAATTTCTTTAACTTATAAGTTATGTTAGCTAAGGATATTAAGTGATGTAAGAGGTTAAAGCACTTACCAATTGTGATATCTGCAACACAAACAAACACATATGTTAGTGGTTAGCACAACACAATGCAACAGATAGGTTATTCACAAAAATTAAATTGTATATACAGTTTGAAGCTAAAGAAAACAAAACGGTAGGCTGTGTACTCAAGTTATTCAAACAAACATTTACGAGAAGAATGCATCACTTCTGAAAATGGGACGAACTTTGACCATTTGAATTTTGAAACCCTAAATTCCGGTTTGCAGATATTAAACATTCCAAAAAATGCACCACAATGAATGTCTTAGAGAAAATTCAGATTTGACAGGTATAAAAACATCGCAAACACATGTGAACGGTATGTTTAATTTTTCTTCCAATCCCATCACAACTGTATTTAATAGATTATAGAAATTATAAACTGTACATTTTTCTGAGACAAAAAACTGGATTTTCAGTTAAATTATGTGAAAGGGAAACATCTGGATAACTTTTGTGATCTATTATGACCAGTAGTGGGCATTGGAGTTCATTGAAAAATCGAAAATAAAACCGTCGTAAGTAAAATGAATAGTTTGTTTGTTAGGTTTGATCTTGAATGTTCAGATAGTTCCGTAGTCAGTTTTCAGTAATGGTGGGAGAAGCGATTCAAGTTCTAGGAGTTGGTAAAACAGACTAGGCCATATCACCAAGATTTTCTGCTTTTTGTGCTCTCTCTCCAAGTGCATTCACATAACAAACAACCAGTGGTAGGTTCATTTTTTTTGAGTCCTTTTTTCTTCAATTCTTTCTATACTTGTACAATACGGTATATAATCCTTAAGTTTAGAGTCAGTAGCCATCCCCAAGTTTATGAAAAAGTGCAAAAATTTTTGTATGGAGTGGTGTGGTGTTTGGCTGTTGTGCGCATGCCCACATAAGAAGCTGAACTATCGGGAGGAAGATAGAGCTCTATTGCTTCTGCAATGCCGACCCGGGCGTGCTGGTGGAAAATAGCTTTTTTTTACTCCACGAGTGGTAATGAGGCTATAATTAAAAAAGGAACATTTTCTAGACATTTATCACACAGGAGAAGTTAGTAACAGATTTAAATTGCACAAGCAGGACTGTATCGATTTAGGTTAAAGTAAGTGAAAATGTTTGAATTTATTCTCTCCAGATTTTATTGCTTTTCTGAATACTAAATTTTCTTCTCATACATTGTTTCCTTTTACACAATTTCAAAACAAAGGCTAAACATTTTCTGGTGCATCACCCCCAATAAATGGGCCACCACTACAAAAGTGTATACAATTATATTCCGCTAGCCTTCTCAATGTTAGCTCCGCTCATTAGTATTGCTCACACATGAACCCATAGAGTGGTATTGATTACCCATAAACCCACAGAGTGGTATTGATCACCGATTCACCCATAGAGTGCCATTGCTTACCAATAAAATGGTATTGTTCACCTATAAACCCATAGAGTAGTATTGATTACCCATACACCCATAAAGTGGTATTTCTTACCCATTAAGTGGTATTTCTTACCCATAAACTCATAGAGTAGTATTGATTACCC
>JAGFPH010004477.1:91500-104969 GCA_018207615.1 Philaenus spumarius | reverse complement strand
ACAGATCACAGTAGGAAGGAATCGTCCTGGAGGGATCAGCCTCCAGATAACGAGGGGAGCAGACTGTGCTGCCGGGATCAGCCGACAGATCACAGTAGGTAGGACTCGTCCTGGAGGGATCAGCCTCCAGATAACGAGTGAGGAAATGTATAGGAAGTTTTGCCAGGAGTAAAAAATTAACAAGAGTTTTTGTTATAGATAGGTAGCGTGGAGAGAGAGATGTTGTTCAGGCGACTCTGTGAAGCAGAAGGGAGTTGGGCGAGTGGCGCGCGCATTAACCCCTACCCGTATTGCATCATATCTCTCTCACCCTTGGAATGTTTTATTTACATTTGGTTCTACAACAAATATTACAATATTTACAATAAAGATAGCGTAAACGATTACTTGAAGAAGTAGCGGTTCGCTACATACCTCCGCCCTAGTTGGCGCTAGCTGTTTGTGTCGTATTGTCTAGCGAGTTGGACTCTCCTTGTGAAGGTGTTTCCCTCTGTCGTGCATGGCTCCATTGTGCACCATTACGCCATTGCGTATATTGGGAGTATCTTAAATACACAAAGCATAGCGTGCTTCGCACGCCATTCCGCATATTGGGAGTATCTTCAATACACAAAGCAATGCGTGCTTTGCGCGCCATTGCGTATATTGGGAGTATCTTCAATAAACAGAGCATTGCGTGCTTCGCACGCCATTCCGTATATTGGGAATATCTTCCATACACAAAGCATTGCGTGCTTCGCACGCCATTGCGTATATTGGGAGTATCTTCAATACACAAAGCATTGCGTGCTTCGCACGACATTCCTCATATTGGGAGTATCTTCAATACACAAAGCATAGCGTGCTTCGCACGCCATTCCGTATATTGGGAGTATCTTCAATACACAAAGCATTGCGTGCTTCGCACGCCATTCCGGATATTGGGAGTATCTTCAATACACAAAGCATTTCGTGTTTCGCACGCCATTCCGTATATTGGGAGTATCTTCAAAACACAAAGCATTGCGTATATTATGAATATCTTCAATACACAAAGCATTGCGTGCTTCGCACGCTTTTCCGTATATTGGGAATATCTTCAATACACAAAGCATAGAGTGCTTCGCACGCCATTCCGCATATTGGGAGTATCTTCAATACACACGCCATTCCGTATATTGGGAGTATCTTCAAAACACAAAGCTTTGCGTGCTTCGCACGCCATTCCGTATTTTGGGAGTATCTTCAATACACACGCTATTCCGTATACTGCGGCCGCATTTTAAGTCCGATTTGGTTCAAATTTGGTACACATGTGGTTGTCTACGTCGCTCGGACGAGTTCGTTAGCCAAAAAATATCCAAAAATCGGAAGCACGTTTTTCGACCGGAAGTAACTATTTTTTGAGATTTTTCCTACGCGAATGAACTTGTTTTTGAGTTTTTTTACAAATATAAATGTAGGATGTTATTATTCACATGTTGTTTTTACGCGACCTTATATCTCGCTTGGTTCCCCCAAAATCGATCAAAACGTAAAATACCATAGAAGTACCCGGTTCAAAGCCATGTGGTGGATTTTACCGTGGGGTTGGCGTGCGAAGCACACAATGCATTATGTATTGAAGATAATCTCAAAACGGGGTTTGGCGTGCGAAGCACGCAAAGTTTTGTGTGTTGAAGATACTCCCAATACGGGGGTTAGCGTGCGAAGCACGCAATGCTTTGATTATTGAAGATACTGTCAATATGAAAATGGCGTGCGAACCATTTTTCAGCTATTCAGCACCGTCGTGAATAGACCTATTTCCCAAATTTTTATTTGAAACATAGGCTATAAACTGAATTTTGGAAATTTGCTCAACTCACGTCAGTGGTTCAGCTGCGTGGTCGAATATTTTTAAAGGTTTTTACAGTCAGAATACGGATATCATTTAATACGTTCTTTTTTTCTTTCTAAATAACCAATGTGTTTCTCTTATCTCTGTTACAGGTGAGCCCGCACACACGATGGCGTCTAGTAAGTGTGATTGTATTGTATTCAGTAGAAGCAAACTATACTAATACAAGCTGTATAGTGATCAGACGAATCAGTTCGGACACTATGTTTTAATTGAAACTGCTCTGATTAGTCCGGTTAAATTTCAAAAAATTGCTAAGTAGGGAAAAAAATCCAGAAATTTTGAAACTTTTCATAGTTGCTCGTTCGAGTGTCCTGTACAACGTACTGAAGTTCCCTGAAGGTGGTGGGTGAGCGGAAAGTTTGGGAGCCATCAAAGTAATTTTTTACACGTTTTCTTAAATAACTCGAGAAATATTGAGTTTAGCGAAAAGCTAACCAAAAGCTATACAAAATTAAACTACAGATAATTATCTTCAAAAAAGGTCCTCTTAATTTTTCTCTTACTTAATATAGTTTTGAAGATAGAGTCCGTGAAAAATAGAAAAACATAAAAAATTCTGTTTTTTGACTTAATTTGTACAATTGTACAGTCAACCTAGCCAAAACAGAAGGAAAAATCCCGAAGTTTTAAAACTAGGCATAGTTAGTCATTCGAGTGCCCTGTATAATATATGTCACCTACGTCAAGAAGCGTATGGCTATATACCCAACTCGTAAATTCGCAATTAAAGAAGTAGCAATTTGGTTAGGAAAATAGGACTTAGTACTTGAAGTATCATTTATTACAATTGTATCATAATTTTATTATTAATTGTTCGGTAATTTGTCATCATTTGTGTGTTAAAATCAATAAACGATATTTCGGGAATACGGATCAACTCACGTAATGAATCGTCGTGTATTGTTGTTAACACACAAATGATGACAATTGTCGGAATAATTAATAATAAAATTGAACATCCATCATTAATAAAAGATAACTTCGAAACAGAGAACACGTCATAATGATTCGTTTTGGAAATATTCACGGAAAACTGTTTAAATAATGTTTACAGTGGGAAAAAAATAATCTAAATGTAGTTTGCCCATACACAAAATTCTCATGAAGCAAAGAGAGTGGTGCAGTACCTACGAATCTACGTAACTGTGTTGGGATTCCGAACAACCGCGCTAACCATTTCAATGTATTTATTATAGTATTAAATGCATATCACATCTGTACTTTTAATAATAAACCATAAAGTTTAATTTGCATTACTCACAAACCCAGAGTTTCTTCCGCCTGTCAATATTTATTCCTACATTAAACCTATTCTTTGATTTAAACAGCTGTAGGATCGAGAATAGTAGTAGAGGCTCGCCGTGGGCTGGGCCAATCAGGAAGGGGCAGTTGTCATAGCAACCGATGCACCCCGTGTTGCCATATTTCTGTTAAACTGCTTGTCATTTGAATGTGATTGCAAACAGGCGAATTGCTTGATGAGTAACTATCAACATGGCAACAATGCGTCGATGGCTCCCTACACCAACACGCTAGGTCGATCCTAAAACACTTACATCAAACTACAATTACTCTAGTTTTACTTACAGGTTCCTCTCCAACTAGTTGCGTGTAACTGCTTCCTCTCTAATAGTTCCCAAAAGGCCTTCTGTTATTTTGGGATACTATTATTTTTTAACTTATATAAAATACTAGCTCACCCGTACGGCGTTGCCCGTGGTGGTTGTTATTTTCAGTTTTTTTTAACGTAATTGTCCTCATTTTAAGTGTTCAGTCAGTGAGTGGTATTTGGCTTTTATATATATAGATCTTAAATAATAAAAGCACTATTGTCATAATAATAAAAGATCTGAAATTATGATTTTTAGTAACTTTGATCCCCCCAAACCGCACCTAAAATTTCGAAATTTTTCATACCCTTTCTTAGTGAGCACCTATGGCCCTAGAGGAAGCTACATACCAAATTTCATCCCAATCCGTTCGGTAGTTTTGAAGAAAACTTGATTTAATAACTTTGATCCCCCCCAAACCCCCTTAAAATTTCGAATTTTTTGAAAACCTTTCTTAGTGAGCACCTGTGGCCCTAGAGGAAGCTACATACAAAATTTCGTTCCAATCCGTTCAGTAGTTTTTGAGAAATCGTTATCAGTGGGTCAGTGGATTTCGCTTTTTTATATATAGATATATAACATTTTTAGTGACACTTAAAAAGTGTTATGGGGACCATAATCAGTGCTCATTACTACTCCCGACTTTAGGTCTCGCCATAAGGGGCACTGCAATAGCTCTTTCCCACGGAAATTCGCCAATATCGATATTCGAATTAAGATACTAATCAATTAAGGATACTTAATTTCATTCCAATCTGTTCGGTAATTTTGAAGAAATCGGTTTTTAATAACTTTGATCCCCCAAACCCCCCTAAAATTCCGTTCATTAGTTTTTGAGAAATCTTCATGAGTGACTGAGTGAGTGGTATTTCGCTTTTATATATTATAGACAAGTCCGAAAATTGTTTTCGCCCTTAAAGTGATTTGTCTCCGTCATGTTTGTAAATTGGAGATAAAATTTCCAAAATAAATAACTTAGATTTTCAAAGATTGTAATAAAATAAGGTCAAAATAACTGACAGTAAATAGTTCACAATAATCTTCTCATTCGGAATGGTTTGCGTTAAAACAAAGCCAGCGTTGGTTTTAGCACGGGAATAACAAAAGCCAATAATAGGATGACGAGAAGCAAATGTACCGCGTTGTGGGAGAGCGATAACTGTTCGGTTCTTTCAGTATTGAAACTGCGCTTTGATGCGTTAAAGTGTCAACCCTTGGCTTTAAGCCTGAAGGCAATTGTCAAATCATCTGGCTTCCACGTCATTGTAATAATGCGCTCAGAAGTGGGTTTGGATTTTAAACCTTGTTCGACACCTTTCTGATTTCGGCTGTACATTTATCCCTTCAATGGAATCGTTTTATGTGTCTCCAGTTGTAATAATAGTACAATACTTATTCAAATAATTCGACCACGCAGCTAAACCGCTGACGTGAGTTGATCGTATTTCCAACATTAAATTTATAGGCCTTTGTTTTAGGGTTTGCAACCAACAATTTGGGAAATAGGTCTATTCACGACGGTGCTGAATAGCTGCAAAATGGTTCACACGCCATTCCGCATATTGGGAGTATCTTCAATACATAAAGCATTGCGTGCTTCGCATGCCATTCCGAATATCGGGAGTATCTTCAACACACAGAGCATTGAGTGCTTCGCACGCCAACCCTCGTATTGGGAGTTTCTTCAATACACTTTATCGATTTTGGGAAAACCAAGCGAGCTGTAAGGTCGCGTAAAAAAACAAAATATGCAGAATAACATCGTACATTTATAATTCTAGAAAAAACTCAAAAACAAGTTTATTCTTGTAGGATAAATCTCAAAAAATAGTTACTTCCGGTCAAAAAACGTGCTTCCGATTGTTGGATTTTTTTTGGCTAACGAACTTGTCCGAGCGACGTAGACAACAAACATGTGCACCAAATTTGAACCAAATCGGACTTAAAATGCGGCCGCTAGAGTGCGAACACACACATATATATATATATATATATATATATATATATATATGATTTTTAATGACACCCCAAAACGTGTTCTGGGGACCATGATCGGTGCTCATTTGCTACTCCCGACCTTGGTCTTACCATAAGGGGCACTGCAATAGCTCATTTTTCCTATGGAAATTCGATAAAAACCTTTAGCGGATGTACAGGGTCGGATTGTGTTCGTTGAAATGAAATAAAATTGATCAGCAATATTTTTTCGAATTCTGATTAGATAGTCGCAATCCGACATTTTGTTTGTTTTTTTCACAAAAACTCAATTTAACTCCAGAAACAGATGAGATATTGAATTCAAATTTGGTATAAGCATTTTGTATGGTACGTTTTACAAGTGAACCAAACACCAAGAATTTATTTTATGTTGATAATTTTTAAAATGGTGGCCGTTACAAATGATTAACATGGAATATCTTGAAAGCAGTTTACTAAAAAGATACGAAAAAGTTTATTAGTTTGGCATTACGAAAAAGTGCCAAAATATTAATTATTTTAAAAGACCGAAAAATTGCTATTTTGTAGTTTCTTTAGGTTAAAGAATAACCAAGTTATGTAAAAAATAATTGAAAACATAATTTCTTGGTAATTGTTTACAACATCCAAAATTAGTCTAAAACCATTTTTTAAATTTTTACTATAGTTTTAATAAATAAGATAAATAGCCCAGTCAAAAGTTACATCGGAACTTACATTAAATTTATCGTTAATGATTTTGGGAGAGGTGTTTCAGACCATTACTGGGACTACAAATCCAGATTTGCAACCCACAAAATCCTGTGCTCGCAGGATGGCGGTCGAAAAACTGTAATTTTTTCGAACGTTTTTCGGTTTTTGTAAAATATCTCCTAAACTATGCGTTTTGTGGGAAAATGTGGTCTTGGCTTTTTAAAAGTATATTAAATTTTCTATAAAATGAGATCAAAATCTAATTTTGTAAGTTAAATAGTTACGGAGATACGGGTTTTCAAAGATTAACCTTTTTTCCAAAATGTAAGATGTGTCATTTGCCAGTATCCATCTCGAAAACATATAGAAAACTTCGAATTTTAACTTTTTGGAAAAAAGAGTTAATCTTTGACACCCCAAAACGTTCTGGGGACCATGATCGGTGCTCATTTGCTACTCCCGACCTTGGGTCTTACCATAAGGGCCATTGCAATAGCTCATTTTTCTTATGGAAATTTGCTAATAACAATTATCTTATTTTTAACAAATTACAGGAACATATTATCTAGTTTTTTAACCGGTTTACTACGTTTGTATTGTGTTATTCCAAGTAAAGAATTGTTATCTACGAACCGTAATGACGAGGATGAAGCATTATGCTTATTTTACTGCAGTTCAATTGTTGCTAAGCAGTTTAGTAAGACACGTGTTTGTCCACGTTACCGACGGGTATAATTGAACGAACAAGGACATTAGCATGGACAACGCGGGGGAAACGTGTTGCTATAGCAACGACAAGGAGGGGAATACTATCACCCTCGCATAATATTGATGTATCTTTAGAAGAGCGGGAAGGTGAAAAAGTGATAGAAATTTGTGATGGTCCCGCGAACCCGCTGTGTAAATCAAGCTACGGTCAGAACTAGGCGGGGGCGCTGCGGATGTCCGTTTACACTGGCCGGGAGTCAGCTGCAGGGAATTATAGGGGGGGAGGGGACGGAGTGCAATGAAAAACGATAAAAATATACAGAGAGAGAGAGAGAGAGAGAGAGAGAGTATTAAAAGTATTTTTTTTTATTTTCTGTTGATTTATTTGTCCGTGATGATTTTTTAACAGTTTTATTAGTTACTAGGGGAGATCCCTGCATGCTCCGCGCGCCAACTCCCAATAAAACCTTTTAAAAACATATGTTATGTTTTATTTATAATAAAGGTGTAGGATTAATAATAACCTAAAAACTAAGATGGTAAATAATGTTAAATGTTCAAATTAAATTATTTCTTATATTTTAGAACAGCAGTTATAATAATGGTTAAAAGAACCAGCAAGGCTCAGGTCTACACTTAAAAACCCTAACCTAAAAGCTAGAAATACAAAAGTAATTGCTTCAAATTTTGAAATCAGCTGTTAATGGAAATATTGGAGCAAATAGCTAAATTATATGTTATTTTATTCAGTTGGTTAATATGGTAATAAATGTATATACATGTGTTCGTTTATCATTCTAGGCCTAACCTAAGAATTTACAAATAACTAAATTTACAAATATTGAAATAAAAAAATGTTTTTATCGAAATGAATTATAGCCTATGTTACTCAGGGGTAGTGTAGCTTTTTATTAGTAAAATTATTTTTTCAATCGGTTCAGTAGTGCCAGAGATTACACCCTACATACAAACAAACAAACAAAAAAACAAACATTACCTTTTTATTATATTAGTATAGACTAGGGGAAACCCCTGCGTGCTCCGCATGCCAACCCCGTCGGTACCTTCTATACACATAATCATGTAATGTTTGCTTTGTAATAAATGTGTAGGATTAATAATAACCCCAAAGCTAAAATGATAAATGTTCAAATAAAATTATTTCGTATTTTTTATAACAGCAGTTACCCTATAATAAACGCTAAAAGTACCAGCAAGGCTCGCGTCTACACTTTAATAAAAACCTAACCTAAAAGTTAGAAATACAAATAATTGCTTCAAAGTTTGAAATCAGCTGTTAATGGTAATATTAGAGCGAACAGCTGTTTTGTCTGTTATTTTATTCAATTGGTTGCTATGGTAATGCATGTGAATACATTCAAGAAATATGTGTTAGTTCATCTCAGTCTCGGGCTAACCTAAAAATGTTTTCCGACTAACTTACAAATATTGAAATACAAAATGTTTTGATGAAAATTCATTACAACCTATGTTGTTCAGGGACAGTGAAGCTTTTTATTAGTAACAATATTTTTTCAATCGGTTCAGTAGTTCCAGAGTAATTCCCCTACATACAAACAAACAAGTTTTACCTCTTTATAATATTAGTATAGAAAATAAACTCTCATTAAAATATAGTACAATGTGTATCAGTCACTTAGAAGAGCTTACTTATAAAATATAGTTATTTATGTTTAACACTTTAGCAGTTATAGATACACTAAGATTGAACGCTTCTGTTTCTTGAAATTTTCTCAAAATCCAATCACTTCAGTCGATGCTGTTTTTAACGTGTTATGGGCTTTTTAAGCAAAAAGGGTTATACATAAAAAGG
Source organism: Philaenus spumarius (assembly GCA_018207615.1). NCBI lineage: Eukaryota > Metazoa > Arthropoda > Insecta > Hemiptera > Aphrophoridae > Philaenus > Philaenus spumarius. The sequence goes on along the minus strand of JAGFPH010004477.1, from coordinate 96,265 downwards.
GCTTAAAAAGTGATTAAACTTAACAACAAACTTAACACTAAATAAATTTAAATTATCAGTTGCAAATCTATTGTATACCCACTAATTTCAGTCCGCGGAACGGGCAAGGGTAGTTATTTTAATTTAAAACTGGAAGTTATTTTCAGATTTACCAGTGATTAAATTTAAAAAAATTGTTTAAAATTGTCTAGGCGTGTAAATTTGTAAACAAGTATAATTGGCGTTTTTTAAATTTATAATTGTCACATCTCACGTGAAAACTCTCTGGTCTCCCCTGACGCCGGCCCCGAGGGCGTAGTGAAACTGTCCCAACATTTTGGGTATTTTTGAAACGATGAAATTGCCCCGCTCATTAAAAAGAGGATTAGGAAGGGTCGCCTCGCAAGACTAAAAATGCTGAAATTGCCCCGAGCCCCCGGCCAGGTAGTCGCTACTAGACTGGGGGGAAAAAAGGGAATTATTTTTGTCCCTGCGTCCTGTCAGTGACTGCACTCTGCTAAAACCGCTGTCGACAACCTAACTTAACCCCTAATAATACAACCGATTGTATTACACTAAAGCTTGTCACCTAGTGATTCCTGATATTGGTGGCAGTTATTAGAAGACTGCAGTCACTGATAGGACGCAGGGACAGGCGTTCGGGGCAATTTCAGCATTTCTGGTTTGGCGAGGCGACCCTTCTTGATCCTCTTTAATGAACGGGGCAGTTTCATCGTCCCCGGTCCCGAAGATCCCTGTCTGTCAAGACTCATAGTCTCGCCCCAGAACATTTACCAAACGATCTACTTTCTAATATTTTCTCCCTATTTAAAATTTTCTGCCCCCTCTTGTTTTTGGACTCATATGATGGCTTACGTATAAATGCCCTTCTGCGATTTACATATATTCCTAATTACATAGCTACCTACTCTAAATTACATAATTGTGCTTACCTGTGCAGTTCTACTATTGTCAAATTGTTGGGTTTCAATCGACTCGTTGCATTTAGTAACAGCACCTAATATGCAAATGACAAAGGAACAGAAAAATACAAAGCATTTTTTGACAAATGTAAACACGTCAACTTGGAGATAAGAAAAGCTCGGATAGTTTACGGAACGAGAAATTATGGCGGCGGTACGCGAAGTGATAAATAGAGGTAATAAATAAAAGGGTTTAGAGGGATGACGAAGGCAAGATATATTGAAGGCAGTGCGTGTGCAGGGAGGTCATTAAAGCGGGGGATGTGAGCTGAATGGAAGATTTCAATGATCCTTGACTTTCCGGGAGGTGAAATTATTAAAGCTCTAGTTACGATCCCATTGTTAGCTGTGAAACAGATTTGTACAGAACCTAGAAATGGGTCAGTACTGTTCGAGAAAATGTGAAATGTAGGAATTTTATATCCATTTAAACGCAAAAGTTGAAGAACACTGAGGTGAAAAAATCACGCTGATTAAATGCAACCCCCGAACCACAAAAACAAGGGAAAGAATAATAATTCGACCACGCAGCTGAACCGCTGACGTAAGTTGTGAGCAAATTTCCAAAATTAAGTTTATAGGCATATGTTTTAGGGTTTCAACCAACAATTTGGGAAATAGGTCTATTCACGACGGTGCTGAATAGCTGCAAAATATTTCGCACGCCATTCCGCATGTTGAGAGTATATACAATACACAATGCATTGCGTGCTTCGCACGCCATTCCGCATATTGGGAGTATATTCAACACACAAAACATTGCGTGCTTCGCACGCCTACCACCGTGTTAGGAGTATTTTCAATAAACAAAGCATTGCGTGCGAACCATTTTGCAGCTATTCAGCACCGTCGTGAATAGACCTATTTCCCAAATTGTTGGTTGAAACCCTAATACTATAAACTTAGTTTTGGAAATTTGCTCAACTCACGTCAGCGGTTCAGCTGCGTGGTCGAATTATTTACTTTTTAGTACTGTCATTAGGTCCGTGTCACGTGGGTTGTTGATGGCAGTTTCATGCATTCATCGCCATCAGAGTTTACTAACCACTGGTCTACTATGTACCCGAATAGTTCAGCTAGGCTTTGGAAAATATACAAGTTCCAAATCTCCTCTCAATATTTTTTGCAATGCATGCTCGTATTGCTGATGGCATATATGCACTTTTAGGACCCCAGTTAAAAATATTGCCATCCGGTCAATTCGGACAGGACACAATCTCAAAATTGTACTTGTACTAAAAAGGGGCAATCGTTGTCAACAACATTGCAAATTGCGAGATAAAAATGTTTATCGCTTTCATTTAAGTGCGATTGATAAGCGTTGTCTACAGCAGAGCTGTTAGCTGACCGATTCGGGTACAACAGCTAGAAATATATAAACTTAATCTCATATATTATACGAATAGTTACTTTACCTATTTTCCCCCTTTGTGTTAAACACAACTTTTACAAATAGTAAGTTTTACTATAAAATGAACGGTAGGCCTACCAGATAACTGCCACATACTGTCTCTCAGTTGAAACTTTATACCTTCCCAAGAGTAGCAAAGGAGGTGGTTATTTAGAATTGCAAAAGTAGGAAAATGTTACCATGGAAAATATTAGATGCATAATATAACACACATCCATATTATATTATTATTGTTATTTAAACTATTCGATCGATTTCGAACAAATTTGCACTAAACATGTCAATTAGGCCTGTATAGATGCACGAAAAAAGGTTTTGAAAAGTTTGAAAAACAACCCCCTGTTTTGCCAAAACCCCCAAAAATCTGTTATTATTATTATTACCTAAACGAGAATTTTTAGAAAGATGCGGTTTTTTTGCATATAGTAGGGTACATTATGGGCTACAAATAAGCCAAATTTAATCAAAATCGTTAAAGCCGTTTTTGAGAAATTTCGATTTTTCTCGTATTTTGGCCATTTTTGGGGGGTAAACCCCATTAAAAATTAAAAATTTGAAAAAATGAAAAAAATGCCTGGAGATATTCCAGAACTACACCTTCATACCAAATTTCATCAAAATCGGACCGTTGGTATGGTCTCCAGCTCTGTACACATCCTTACAGACACACGAACAGACATCACCAAAAAACCACTTTTTTTGTTCAGGGAGCACCAAAACCAATAATTCCACTAAAAATATTGTAGGGTTCAGGGAGCACCAACACAGATAATTACACTAAAATGTTTTTGGGGTTCAGGGAGCACCAACACAGATAATTCCACTAAAATGTTTTTGGGGTTCAGGGAGCACCAACACAGATAATTCCACTAAAATTTTTTGGGGTTCAGGGAGCACCAAAACAGATAATTCCACTAAACATGTTTTGGGGTTCAGGGAGCACCAACACAGATAATTCCACTAAAAAATGTTTTGGGTTCAGGGAACACCAACACAGATAATTCCACAAAAATTTATTTCGGGTTCAGAGAGCACCAACACAGATAATTCCACTAAACATTTTTTTGGGTTCAGGGAGCACCAACACAGATAATTCCACTAAAAATTATTTGGGGTTTAGGGAGCACCAAAACAGATAATTCCACTAAAAATTCAAATTCGAAAATTTTTACGAAAACAATACTTTCTCCATATACTACGTATAGGGTGGAGAAAATTAAAAACCAACAATTCAGGGTAAATCGTTTGTTTTGACACCCCTAATGAGGGATTCAAGTACACGGAAACTGTTTTCTTTGTGTTCGACTCTCTCGCTTGCCATTGTCACCCCGACCGTTAACACAACCACCCTTTACCTGTAAATGTAGTGGAACTAATTCACCACGCCCCCCTCTCTCTCTCTTGTAGATAGTTAGACACCGACGCCGCACGCGATGATTGATTGTGGATACCCGCGCTGGAGAAATTACTTGATGAATGTTCGGAGCGGATAAAATATTTACTCTTGATTCCCGCTAATGTTACTACCCCCTCTTGGAGCCCATTCATCTTGTATTCATTGTTTAACATCCTTTAGTATCCCTACGTGTTATCCGTGTTTCCTATAATTTGGACAATTCACTGTAGATTACAAATTGATGAATTTGCGATGCTTTGGAAGAATTGTTATAAAACTGTACAAAAGTAAGTGATGAATCGTATAACAAAACAGACAAATATTTATTTCTGTTATAAATATTATTTCTCCCATACAAAGCACAATGATCTTGTGTTTATTGTTTTATTGTTCGGAGTAGTTTGTCAATGTTTAACATCATTCAATAGGCCTGAGTGTCACCAACGTTTCCTGGAGTTGCGGATGTTTATTTTGTGTGCTTTGAAACGCGGGTTACGTCCAGCGATGCTTTGGTTTTATGATTAAAGTGTGCACACAAAGAAGTCACGAAACTTGTAAAAACAGATAAATTTATGACTGTTATAAACATGATTTATTTTCGCCAGAATTTATTCATTTTGTAACCATTGTTTGGGGTAGTTTATCATAGGTTAACAACGCTCGGTAGTGTTATAAGTTTCCTCGAATGGCGGATATTTTAGTTTTCTCTACACACTCCAATTTTCGGTGTTCGGTGATTATTATTGTTCGGTACATTATATTTTTTGTCATGTTCACAATGTACACTAATTTAGCTAATTAGGTTGTACGATATTTTCATTTAAGATGCTTCAATTATTTTTCGTTTGTAAAATTTGTTTCCTACCTGCCTCTTTTCAATTAATCTTATGATTTCCTGACAAAATGTTTGGCCATTTTCGATTTTTGTTCTTTTTGTATTCATTTAATCTAATGTTCACCTTCCTCGTTCTTAATGTTCACCTTCTTCGTTCTTAA